>ML675646.1:39760799-39871034 GCA_007922155.1 Mesoclemmys tuberculata
GTGTGTGTGTGTGTGTGTGTGTGTGTGTGTGTGTGTGTGTGTGTGTGAGAGAGAGAGAGAGAGTGAGTGAGTGAGAGAAAAAGCATCTATAATTAATTAGACCTAAAATGTCATACTTCATATCATATTTAAATTAAATTTGTGCTTAAATAAAAGTAACATTTTAGAAGGCTATCCTGCATAAGGAAAGCACACATTTGGAACATAACTCCCTGTCTACAAAGCTATGTTTATAGGACAAACATTTTGTGTGTGTCAGTTAAGTTGCATAGGTTATACTAAGAGAGCTTAATGTATCTGAGCAGAAATAGGAGCTTTATGGCAAGTAGCCTTCAACCAAAAAGCTGCACAGAAATGGAGTGATATTTGAGAAGGAAAAAACCCCTATGTACTTATAAGGTAATATTTCATAATATGGAATGATTTAATATAGATATTAAGAAACGAACAAAGGTGGAGAACTGGGAAAAAGTCATCTTATATAAGGAGGAATATAGATTAGTTGAAAATTGACACAGTATGCGTCTGTCTTTAGTCAACCTGTTTAGGCATAGTATTTGGCTTTTATTAGAGGTATACTCTGATGAATGCTACTCAGTTCTATTTAAAAAATAAAACCATACAGTTCTGTCACCATGAATTGAACAAAAACTTCACTCTGAAGTGAGACCATCAAAAAAACCCTCGTTCTCTATTATTCTATAGCAGTAGTTAGCTCTAGCAAGCAATATCTCCATTTCTGATACTGTTATGTACCATACAAAGGAAACTAGACATAGAGCCCTATGTGCTCTTGAAGTGACAAACATATTCACATACAGTGGTTGCCAAACTGAAAAAGACATGACAGAAAAAAAAAAAGAATATTCTTAACACCTAGAAGACCCGAGTCTGAAATCATCATGGAAGTAAAAACTCCAGTTCAGCTCAATGGGAGTCTTGCTTTCACTGAGGTTTTGCAGGCTCAGGCCTTTGAGGATATCAGAAAAAAAGCATGCATGGATACAAGCATACATGGATGCATACAGTGAGTGCATCCTTTCAAGAAAACAGTGTATTTATGCAGACTATTTTACTTAACCAGACAAAAGAGAAGAGCCCAAATCCAAACTTGGATCCAGATATGATTTTTGCTAATGATTGCTATCTTCACAAAGGGCCAAACCAAACCCTGGATCTGAGTGCTGCTGAATTAGAAAGAGCTTTACTCCCAATTAATAACTCTGGGGTATTTGAAATCAGAGTCAAGGTTTGCAGCTTCAGCCCACATTTAGAGAAAAATATTATACTTGACCATATTTTAAGAAATAGCATCCAAATTTACACAAGCTATTTAATTATCAAAAACTAAATCACGCTACTTTAAAACAAATCTTATGTTCACACATCTCTCTTCTTTCAGGGATCTGGTGTATCAAAAACAATGTATTCCCTGAATGGTACAGAGGAATACCTGTCCAAAGAACACCTTAACTATACACCAATTTCTGAGATGGAGTTTGGTGTTTTTGAATTCTTTTGTCTTTACAAGATAATGGCATATCTTATTGTACGCATTTTTGCCATGAAGCATACACTGGTAGCTAGGGTAGACATGGGAATCAGGTAGTGGGACTATTATATTTTCCTCATGCTGCTGGTGCTCAATATTGGCATCTAATAGTGCCAAAACTGCTGCTGATACATCTTTTTCTGTTACTGTCAGCTCACACTCAAGTGGTGGGAGAAGACCATGTGCTCATAAACATCAAATAGCAAGATGAGATGGGCACATTTAAATTCTAACACCCTGAACAGGACTATTGCTGGAAGAGTAATAAAAGTCTGCCAGTTGCGTCAACTGCAATGGCAAACAAAGAACCTAGAAGAAGTCCGGGGACAGAAGAAGTTATATATTAATGGAATGTTCTTGCAAATAAATGTAAAAGGTTTGATTGCTTGGATGGAAAGAAGACACAAATAAAAGATACTGAAGAAAAGCCTCTGTCTTTAACCTATTTGACAAACTGTTCTTGAACAATTTCTCCATTTGGTCATTTACAGTGTGTGTGTATGGGGGGGAAGGTAACCTGGTGATCTCAGCTACTGGCCTGGATCCTTCTAACCAACCACGCTACGCTTGATGCAAGTCAGGGATTGGGATGGATAGGCAAATATGACAGTAAGCCATCTCAGTGGCTCTCCGATCCTAGAGTTTTTAGGCTGCTCTATTTTACATCGGCTGCCTACAGCCTATAGGTGTGTTCTAGCAGCTAGTGATCAGCCAAGATGTCCTAGAGTCCATGTGCCTCCTTCACAATGGGGTCAGGAAGGTGAGTGGTTTAGGCACTAATATGGCAGTCTTGCAGCACTGGAGGACTCAGGTATACAGATAAGCCAGGTTAAAGTCTGCTTTGTTCCCCTGGAGCACCTCAAAGCAGATTAACGGGTTGGAGAGTTTGATGCTATACACTAGCAAAATGTAAAACACAGACCTAATGTATAAAACTCTGGAGCACCTTTAAAGATATGTACCCATGTTTTCTTAAGACAGTTTAATTTTTATTCAAGGAAAGACAACTTGCAACTTATCCATCTAGCCCAGAGTTTCTCTACAGTGCTACCTATCTCACAAGGGCATTGAGGGTTCTGATTAAGGGCCTAGTTTGCTGTCTATGTACTTTGCCTGCACACATCTGAACACATGCATGCAAATGCTTGGTTGAAAGCTTGCCTACAGTATCTTGTAAGCACTACACTTCTGTACGTACCTCTGGATGTATGCACAAGGGTGCAAATACACACGTAAAGGCTGGAAGTCAGATACATGATGCCAGTAACCGGTTTTGAAGAAGGATAGGACTATGAGCACTAAATATCCTTTTGGTCATTTGCATTGTTCCTTGGCATGCTGAAGAACCCACCGCCCGCCATTCAAACAGCAGAAAATCTGAGATATGCTGAGAAGAAGATAGGGCGTAACAGAGCACCAATGTGTAAGACTGGTCTTTTTAACAAGAACTGTCTTAGTTACATGATCATTTTTAATAATGGAAGTTGTAGTGATGGATGTTGTTACAGATTTGGTTAAATCAGTCAAAGTTCTTGAACCAAAGCTATGGTTATCACACATACTTGCTCTACTTTGGGAAAATGTCCTGTTAGCCTCACCACAGGTCAGTCAGGGGAGGAGATTCTTCTGCTATGAGAAGTTCCAGAGGGGAAGCCATGTTAGTCTGTATACAGCAAAAACAATGAGTGTCCTGTAGCACTTTAAAGACTAACAAATTTAATTTCTGCAGGCATAAGCTTTTGTGGGCTGCAGCCACTTCGTCAGATGCAGATGAAGATGCAGATTCGACAGATGAAGAGGGCTCAGCCCACGAAAGCTTATGCATGCAGAAATTAAATTTGTTAGTCTTTAAAATACTACAGGACACTTGTTTTTTCTGCTATGAGAGTTTCCGTGAACTGAACTGAGTTTACAATTTATGGATACCCTCTGCCCATAAAAAGCCAGTATTTACTACTTTTTTTGATTTTGATATAGAGTTGTACAGTAATACAGATACGTATGCACCTGGTCTATTCATATTCAGTTTACATCAGGGAGGGAATGCAGTTTTTTTTAATACAGTTACAGAGGATGTGCGTGTTATACTGCGGTATGGACACTCTGCTTTTGTCAAAAGTTACATTAGCTTTGATGGGGCATTTTACAGTATAAATAGAACAAGTTCTTTTTTTGCAACATTGTAAAAAGCTGCCATAATTTGTTTACCATGATCAAGTTCTAAATCTCCTTAACATAAAATATAAAATTAATTACATCTGTATCAGTTAATATTTACATTTTAAAACCCCACTTTTCTGGATTACAATTTTTGAAGCATCATTTTGCAAATACTATATTGTATATTTCATAAAGTGATTATGAAAAACTTCTATTTTCTTGTAAGTTTTTATTTTTAAATTACTTGTCCTATATTCAGTTCCCATTTCAAATCGATGTTGGTTATGCAGCCAATTAAGTCATTTCCAATCAGGGGATATATCAAATTAGATTAGCAAATATCTTATCTTGGAATACCACCATGTTCGCTTTCAAATGTTTTGAGGATGTACCGTATTTATTTTGATAACTGCACTTGAATCTCTACTCTGTTACCTTTTATTTTTTGAGAAGATGCACACATGTGCACACCAGTAAAAACTGATTATCTTTAACACATCTTGAGTTATTAATCTAGGACTCTGCTCAGTGTTTCAATATCTCCAGGGTTCCTTATTTGCTTTCAGTAATTTTAAAAGAAAGGTGCAGCTTTAAAAAAAACCAAAACAAAGTTCAGCTGCTAATAAGAACTTAACATGTATGATCTGTGACATGTACATGAAAATAACATTTTTAAATTGACATTTGTGAGCCTGTTTCTGGCAACTTTTGTGATACTAGCGATATGGGGAATGAATTTAGAGACTGAAAATTAGCATTATTTGGCATTACACATATTTCTATAGTACCTGATATCAATTAATGGATGATCTTATAGTTATCTTTGTACCTCAACATCAGAACTCTAATGTTTAATTTTGAACAGATATTTCATTTTCACACAGCACAATTCTTACATTAAAACAGGACAGAAACTATCTTTCTCCCATTTCAGCAGACATGCCATTAATGGTATTTACCTCCAAAATAATTTTCAATTGTATTTCACACAGTGATGGGTCTGTGTCACAAAAATGTAGATTGCATTTGGTTCCCAACTTTGTCTAGAGCTTGGGGTGTTTGGATCTAGGGACTTGGTTTAGGCCCATCTCTAATTTTGCAGTTCATCCATAATTAGACATGTTCCTCACTCAGTGACTTTTCAAAGTATAATTCAAGATGTAGTCACCTGGTTTAACACAGCAGACAAAGATTTGTGAAATTAATATTCTGTCACACTATGACAGAACTCAAGAGAACTGTGAAGACAAACATAGCATCCTTTTTCTACTGAAGACTAGCTCATCTACTAGGCTGTACATTGTTAAGTCTCCAAAGTTTAATTAAATTTTCTTTAAAATAGTTTCCTATACAAAAAGAAAAGTTTCTCATCTTACAGCCACACAGAAAAATCTTGACTGATATTCTGCTATCCTTACACATGTGAAATTCAGTTCCACAAGTGCAGGGAAAGTAGTCGTGATTATGCCAATTTCCGAAGAAACATTTAGAGCCAAATTTTCAGCCAGACTCCAGTTTTTATGCATGCAACTATTTTTCTACGTACAGCTATTTTCTTATGCAAATGAGGCAGCTGGGTATTAAGATCTGCATGTGCAAATGAGTGTGCTATCCACACAAAATAGATACAGTTAGTTGCCCAACTAACCTTTAATCCCATTTTCATGTTTCACATTATAATCTTTTAATTTAGCTCACATTACAGTTCAATGTTAAAAAAATGCTGGATTACCAGATAAAACAAATAAATATATAAAATAAAAACCCACAGACCTGACAAGTTGTGTGCAAAATATACAATGAGACCAGTTTAAAAGTTTCTACTGCTTAGAAAGTTTTTACTAGTTCTACTGGTATGGTCCATTATAGACACAGGATATAGCTCTCGCAGTTCAAAATATTTGAAGCATAACCATTGTAACTTCTCAGTCTTTGCACAACACAGAATTGTTCAGTTGACAAAACAAAAAAGACTGAGTTTAAAGACGTAGGTTCTATTTCTGACTCAACTCTGTCACCTTGGGCAAGACTTAAGCTCTCAATGCCTCAATTTCCCCACGTGTACAACAGTTAAATCCTTCTTCACTTGTGTAAAGCACTTTAATCTATGGATTGAAAGTGTTACATCAGTGATACATAATAGGATTATATTGCATTCTTTCTCCAGTTATCTGTGTGGGGTTTTTTGTTTGCTTGCTTAGGCTGTAAACTATTGAGACAAGGAACTTTTTCTTACATGTCTGTAAAGCATCTTACATATGGTGCTCTAAAACCCCCCAATAAACAGGACTGCAAAAGTGGAGGCAGTTGCTGAAAATGTGCCCTTTAATACAGTTACTGCCTTAGACATACAGAGTCCTGTAGGCTTAGAGTCATTACTGAAGGTCTTAAACGGCCTTCTTATTTAATAATCTATTTGTGAAGCATCAGAATATTGGGGAGAAAAGAGTCCAGCACCTGTTTAATCTTAACTGGAAATTTCTTACAGTTAATCTACAGGGTTCTAAATAAAGAACCATGTTTGGAAAGGTTGCATTATTTGTTATGCAACTGCATCTGATGAAGTGGGTTTCTGTCCAAGAAAGCTTATGCCCAAATAAATTTGTTAGTCCTTAGAACTCTTATTATTTGTTATAAAGTTTGAAATAAAGTATTTTAAGTAGTACAGACTGTGGGTTTTTGTTTGGTTTTTTTGGGGGGGGGGAGGTTGGTGGTGGTGGAATGTGTTATAACCTCAACATTTACTAAAATATTCTTTTGGAGTTAAACCAGCTAAACAATTGAAGATAGACCTTTTATTTAGTGCTATTATAAGACATATTAAGTACTGAAGAAAAAGTAAATCACTTTGCAGGTTCTACTTAACTCTCTTTTTTATGAGGCACCCCCTTTTTAACAGCTATCAGTATTGTATTTAAATCTTATATATTGACAAAATGTAATCTACCTCTGTAAGCATTGTGCCATTCAACAGTACTACTATTAAATTTGTATACCACAGTTTAAATTACATCCATTTCATGAATGGTAAAATGCTAAAACTCAAGTGTCTAACTGCCAAAATACAGCCTTACTGGAATGAGTACAATTTACAAATACAATAATTACATTTTAAAACCATTAACAATGTTACATCTAGAAGTAAATACTGTAGGACTGGTCAAGACGGTGTTTTCTCAGGAAAAAATGCTGAAAGTCGCTGACACTTCCAACAGAAGTGCCTCAAGTGCAGGATTTAGTTCATTTCCCTTAAACCGTAATTCAAACCCGTTCCACATACAGCAGTCCTTGATTATATGGATTTTCCATATACTTGCATAAGCTTCCATTAGTTATCAGCCAAGTATTTTCCTATAAATAGAATGTGTTAGAACAACAAAAGGTTACTGAGTGTATACTTTTCCCCTGTCTATTTTGTAACTAGATCCATAGCAAAGTTAAACAGTGACACTTGATCTCACACTGGATTAGTCCTTGATTTACACTGATCACTGCAAAACCACACCGATTGTGTGGGTGGTTTTTTTCTTTTTTAAATATGCATCTGTCACACCCATTTACCAAATGCCATATTTTGCACACAGGTGCTCATTCTCTTTGTCCTAGAGGAACCCAGGCTCTGGACTCCAGGAGCCAGGAAGTCCACTGAGAGCACAGGTCTATTGGCACATTACCTTCTCCCTCCACTCCACCAAAGGGTCTAGACCCAGACAATGCTTTTTACAAACAGGAACGAAGTGGGGTTGGGCCAGCCTGGCTGGGACCTGCGCACAGTCAAAACATGTCTGGTGAAGAGACTGCCAATGATCCCTTGATGGCACTTAAAGCTGCCCTCCCTAGCATAAAACCCAGTGGATACTGGTGGTGATACCACTGTTTGACTCCCCTAGGAATGAACCCTGCCTTGTGCCCACAAGAGTGAATCAAAACATTAGGCCAAAGTTTACTTTTACTAGGTCTAGGCGCCAATAGTGAAACTACTCAGTCATTGTTTTTTAATATGTACTTGCATGAGGGACAAGTCTGCTCCCTGGCTGGACAGATGTGCCCACCCCACATCCCCCTTCCAATCTTGTCCTTTGTGCCTTTGAGAGTCAGTTACATATGTTCCAAGAGCCCAAATTCAAGGAATTGAAGAATTTTAGCAGGTTACAGTGGCAATTTTACATAACAATATTTGCCTCTCATTCAGTTGGCAAAACAGTGGTGTCTCTTCAGTGTTTAATTTCCAACAGCTTATGTACAGTTAAAAATAAACCTCTGGAAAATACAGTCAAAATCATAAGTAATCATTGAAAGGGTCAACAAAAACCAATCATTTGGAAGAGATGATTAACTAAACCCTGAACAAAATGGTTGTAGAAATCTTCATGAAACTTAAAAGCAGCCTCTTAAGACAAGTGGTGGCTTTTTAGGATGGCCCCCAGTGTAGGTTGTGCTGTACTTTGCGCATGTGTGAACTCTTTGGAAGAATTTCTCCATACTCTTATTGGTTAAGGCACAAAAATGTAGCTTTTTGGTAAAACAATAAAAGGTATTTAATACAGACACTTGTTATCAGACCCCTATGTATAAAACGAGTGACCACCTTACTTATGCCCTCTTCTTAGTACCTTATCTTGCAACCTTTTCTCTTACTGCAGGAATAAAGTGTATGGCAGGTGACCAGCACCCATCACTCCTACTGACAGTCCCCACCCAGTTAAGGAGAAGGGGTTCTTACCTGCTGCAAACCTCTTTTTAATGAGCGAAAACCGGTATCCTGCTCCAACAAGTTCGATATCACAACTGGAAAGAGTGCTCCCTTCACTGGTGAACTGCACTACCAGTGGTGAAGGTTTGCTTGGTCCTTCAGATAGCTGGAATCTTGCCAGCAAAGAACCCACACCTTGGGATTAAGCATTCCAGAAGGAGATCATTACAAGAAAACAACAGATATATTGTTTCTGGGATGGAGTTTAGCAGGGAATCCAAGTGAATGGGATAGTAAACAATATTCTTTATGCCAGAAGTGCCCAAAATTAAATCTGGGTCTACGAATGGCAGCAACTGTACATTAATAAGAATGTGAGCATTTCATCAAATTATACTTCAGCAGCCAGAGTGTGTTACCTTTTCAGACTTTAGAGATATAAATCAGATAGCAAGCTGTGGGAGTCACACCAAAGAGAAATTACACGCAACTGTGCTGGATCCCTAGTATGTGCAATATTGCTAAAGGGCAGCTGGCCCAAGGTGAGGCCTTAAGAATAGAAAATGTTACAGGGTGAAAATAATGGGGATTACTGAATCTTAGAGACAGACTTGTAGAGGACTCTCATGGGGCTGAGGACACTCAGTTTTAGAAATCAACTGGTTTTTGTTTGATGAAATTAAAGCCCAAACCATTACACAGCTCCCTCTACACTCTAAAATGGGCAGCAAAATGTGTGACCAAAGTTACACTAGTCTAGTTCACACCTTACAAAATTCATTTGCTCCTGTGCTGTGAACAGTACTCTATAATGTTAAGTTTTGTCAGGAATTGATTTGTTGATGGATGTGCAGAATGATGATAAGCTGGTCAATATATTTAATTAAAAACAATTGACAACTGAAATTAACTGTAAACTTGCATTACCTCCATTTTCTGATTTTTGCGAGATATCAGGAATCTTCCACAATATTCTTTGCTGTTCAGCATTCCTAAAGAAAAGGAACAAAAGTGTAAATATAAGAAACAATGGAGGTAATGAAAGCCATTTGAGGCTTTTGCATTCAAGAATACATAATGAGAGCAGTGCAAAATTTGTTGAAAATGCTTCCTTCAGGTTAGAAGTCTAGTGAGGTTGTACTGCATTAGTTTTGCTTTAGGTTTGGGAGCAAAATGAATGTAAGTGCCATTGTCACATTTAACTGTTGCTGTCATAGATGGACAGTGTTAGCTGCTGAATTAATCTAAATAAACGCAAGAAATAATTATACTAATAATAAATGAATAGACGGCAGTATGGTAAAGCGAATAGTGACCAGACTGGAAAATTCTGAAGACCTGAATTCTAGCCCCAGCTCTTTCACATTATCACATGCTGGTTAAGATCAGACTGTTCATTTGTGAAAATGACAAGGAAAATCAGAGTAGTGGTTCATGACATCCTCTGCTACAAAAAGTAGATTCTAATGTCTAGCATCCTGCATGCCTCACATAGAGACTTATAAATATCAACATGTCTCTCTACCTATTGGGGATGAAGTACCGTTGCAAGCATGCAAGTGAAAGGGATGGCAAACCATAAGGAATGACTGTTGTACTAGACTTTCATACCAAACAGCAGGTGGAAGCATAGCTTGAAGTTTTGTTACTCCTCCATCTATGGGAACTAGGAACTGGACATTGTTTAGAGCTACTGGGGTAGTCATTGCCTCTGTATTATATTTGTAGTCAATGCGAAGATCAGTGCTTGTAGATTCACACCGCCAGCTCACCGCAAGGTTTAATGGAGTGGACTGAATACCCTGGGCAGATACCTTAGAAAAAATGACAGAAAAACAATATTTAGTTTCCTAAGGAGTGGAAGGAGAAATCTGCTTCCATGGATATAAAAATGTTTGTGATTTTGGAGTAGAGAACTCCCTGCATTTCCCCAGTAAGTTTGTAAGGGACTCATGTCACATCCAGTCCATTCACACTGAGAAGGCTATACCTGTGCAAAAATTCTTCTAATTCCTGTACTAAAAAGCAGATTATTTCAAGTAATTTACTTTTCTATACTAGAGAGACAGGTTCTATTAACTCTACAATGTTCATTGCATTTTTGATAAAATTGTAATTAGCAAAAGACTTTACCTGGTATTTGAGCATGTCCACATTGTAATATGTTGCTTGTGGTTTCTGTTCAGACACTTTCTTTAGATGAGTCATCAGATTTGGCATGTTTACCCAGAATTCCTTTGTGTTGGCATCACTTTGTGTATTGTCACTATGGGTTTATAAAAGGGAAAGAATTAGCTATTTTCATGAACAGAACTTGTAAAAGCAACTTCTCAAAATGATCAAAGGATGTAATCTCAGGCATGTTGTATAACAAGATTAACTATACAGTAAAAAAAGCAATGCCCTTTTTCCATTTTTTAAAAATTCTTCATGAAAACTCCACCTTGGCCTCAAATGTACAGTATCTCCACACTTCCAAGGCTACCTTCTCTTTTTAGCACACTGGGCTTGGATGAGAAAGTGGGAGTATGTCTCCTCGAGCAGGGAATCATATCCCCATCTCAGAGTGGACACATCCCCAAAATAAATTTAGTGCCTGAGAACTACAGCATTGCACCATCTGAGATGGAGGGTAACATTTTCTAAAGTGTCCAAGTGATTTAGGATCCTGTGTTCCATTTGTCAAAAGTGACTTAGGTACTCAGGAGCATAAATCTCAAAATAAGTCACTTTGGGCCAGATTTTTAAAGTTATTTTAAAGTTAAAGATGCAGAAAAGCACTTGTGGAATTTTCAGAAGCACCTAGGTTTCTATCTCCCCTTGATTTCCATGGGAGTTAAGCTTCTAGGTGCTTTTAAAAATTTATCCATGAATTTACTTTCAGATAAAATCATATCTTCAACAGTGAAAGCTTAGTGCGGTATCACAGTGCTTCATCCATATGCACTTTCCACCCAATAGAACTAAATTGGTTTAACATCCACAATATTATGTAGAGGCTCTTCTAAATTAAGCCAGGATGGTAGTTTGGTAGGTAGCCAGTCCCAGAATTAGGGAAGCAGAGAGATGGCTGGAGCCTGCACAGAGTGCAGTGTGCCTCGAGCTGAGGATCTGATCCATACTATCCAGGGTAAACTGCTAAACTGACTGTAAACTAAGTGTTGTCAAATGCACAAAGCAAATGAACAAGAAATGGAGAACTCATTGATTTTAGGATTATTCAAACAAACAGTACACTAAAAAAAATTCAAGCTAAAATACTATTTTAAAGCAGACTCTATCCCATTCAATCTTATTCTCAATAAAATTAAGAGAGATGGTTTTCTAAATAATTCCAGAGTACGGGTCAAGGTTTAAACCTCCATCCAGTCACCATGTTTTATTCCCTTGAAATGTTTCCTCTAATGTGGCTACAGAGTAACATTTCTTGTAAGTCTCTACAAAGATTTTATGAAATTATATTTACCAGCAGAGGAGTTGGGGGTTTGGCAGGACGTGTTCTAACCTGTTGTAATTTATCACACGGAAGGTTAGCACAGATGGGGCTGGATTATTGGCAAAATGTCTGGTAATTCCTGCAGGAAATGACAGCACCATTTCTCCAGTTATCTTCACTATACATCTTCAGAATCAAATAAAAAGGAGACAAAGGGAGAGAAGAAAGAAAGAATTTTAAAATACAGCCCAGGAGATGAATAATCTGGATCAAGCCAGGCATGATGGAGATGGTGACATTTCATTCCTTGCCTGTTATATTGGAAAGAAAATCTACTTCTTCCTAAAGCAGCATTAGTCTGAATAGAGAAAAATTCTGGTATTTGAGCAACAAATAGAAAACGTGACCTTTCTGTGAGTGCCTCTAGACTTGCTTGTACAAACACTCCGCTTTTCTCTTCATCACAGAAAAACAACATAAGCCATCTTAAATTGAACAGTTAACAGTCCAGTTTTGCCTGGGACAGTCCCAGCTTTCTGCTCTCCGATCCAGGCAACTAGAACTGAGCTGTAATTTCATTGCAGGTCCTGATCTAGCCATAGTTACTGCTGTCTTGTGGCTGTAGAAGCACCCCCCTTTCAGTGCCTGTACTGTATCTGCTTTTACAAGGAAGGGGGGGCAGCTATCAGCACTCTCACCAGCAACTTCAGCTCAGCCCATGATCCACGTACATTAACACAAAGCAGCAGACCACATTGTGCTCCATATCCAAGTGTTGATAGCAACTTTCTTACAGGACTATCACTTCAAAATGTAGTCTCTGGATTTACATTCCTGTATTTTTGATAGATCATATTATAGCTCCAGCCTTGCCATACAGATAGCACGCAGTAAAAAAGTTTAGTGCCAATGAACTGGAGTGTATCTGCTGGGACTATGGAGTGTGGCTGTATATAAAAGTTATGCAGCAAATTTAAGTTTAAGAGAGAGCCAGAGCAGGGAAAGGATATGGTATGGAACATGAATGGGACTTTTCTTGCTTCAAATTCAAATATTGTCATCTGAAAACACTCAAATCTTTCAAGTGCAAAGCAGCCATGAAGCTGGGGGGCAGTGAGGGCAGTACATGGCATGCTGCGAGTTTCTGGCTGTGCAGTGCTCTACGTGAGACCCTTAGGCTGTTATGCCACAGGCTGTTTCAACCCCCATTTGGCTCAGAATTTCCCCATTCGTCCTCAGCTCTAAACTCAGAGCTGAGAATCTAGCTCACTGGAGGAAACACATATATTTAATATTTTCAGGGAAATTGTTACAGGCATTGCTCACTAACACGGATAGGAGAGCCCCTCGCTCTCCAGAGAGCAGCAAAGGGCAGCTGAGGATATTCTGGCAAGGAGATGGCCTCCAGGACAGTAATGTGTCTGCTGTATCAAAGGAAGGACTGATGGGTGAAAGGGTATTCTGGTGGTATTAGTTTGTGTTCATCAGTTACAGACTGAGGGAGGCAACAAGTTCAGAGGACTGGTGATCAGGAAATCTGGGCAAGTCACTTCACCTCCTTGTGCCTGCACTTTCCCTTCCTTAAAATGGGAATATGATACTTACCCTTCCTTTGTAAAGCACTTCAGAATAATGCTCGGTTGCTATACAGCATTCTTCATTCACAGATCTCACACATACAAAACCTGCACTGAAATCACTAAGGCTGTTAAGGGAAAATAAGGTCCAAATACACACAAAAATCAAGAAATATGGAGTAAAGCTAAAAAACTGAATACATCACCTCTCTCTCTCTCTCTCACTCACTCACTCACCCACCCACCCACACACCCCCGAGCAAGTCAACCACAGTCATCAAGGGTAGAGACAAATTGTGAGTCCATCCATTTCTTTGTAGCAGTCTGTTGCTGCATGAAGTATAGTCAGAGTAAATCCTGGTTTCTGAGTGCCTGCAGGGCTTTGAAGAACATGAAATTGCTTTCGTGAAAGAAACTCAATTGTTGTGTTGGATATGCACCAGTGGAAATGAGAACAGAATTTGGCCCAGGGTACTTGTGTAGGAAGAGTAATAGGTTAGTATAGCCACACTAGCTAGCATCAGGTCAGATTTTCATCCAGAAAGGAAGGAAGGGGAGAAGTATTGCATATTACATGTATATTACTCCTCCAATAAACCCCAGAGACTCAGCTTCTGGTCCCTCTGTGTCGCTATATCTAAAATTAGTTCCATGATGAACAGAAATAGATGTCAATTAAAACTATTTTTCAGGCTATAACAGAGAAGCCTAACACATAAGCCTGAGCAGAACGTTCTCTCATTGGATTACTTGTAGGTATGAGAAAACCAGTACTCTTTTTAACATCTGAAAATCAAACCTATTAAGAGAATTTAGCTATCTGTGCATCTCTAACCTAGCAATAGCCCTTAAGGGAATATTAATTTCCATGTAGTTGAGAGATTTTTATAATCTATATTGCATATTTTATATGCATAGTATATAAATACATTAAAACTAGCCCACATAAATTATATCAATAAAACAATTTCATAATTTAAAACTACTCAATTATACCTGTTGTGTTAAACCCTATTCCAATCTGAATTTTTAAATTGCCCAAAGTGGGTGAAAGGTAACAGAAAGGTAATTTTTACTGGTAAACATTTTATTTAGAATTATTGTTAGACAAATCACTGAACAGACAGAGAAGCATTAAAAAACAAAGATTGTTAGAATTAAAAGAATTGTTGATCAGGGGTTTTCTAGGCTTCTGGTGGGGTTACAGAATTGTTATAACAGACCAAAACTTTCTTAAAATGAGAGAACCATCCATTCATGGACCATCAGAAGCCTGTTTTGAGTGGGTACTTTTGATCAGGCAAAATTGCTACCCCTTTTGCACATTTATGTTTTGAGGAGTATTTGGGAACGTACACACATGA
Organism: Mesoclemmys tuberculata; assembly: GCA_007922155.1. Lineage (NCBI taxonomy): Eukaryota > Metazoa > Chordata > Testudines > Chelidae > Mesoclemmys > Mesoclemmys tuberculata. The sequence continues at coordinate 39,775,582 of ML675646.1, forward strand.
ACATGGCAGTGAGCTCTGAGAATGGCAGGTGCAGGAACATTAGTACCACCACATGGACCAGCATCATCATGACGACAGAACCTAGGGAATTACCACCCTTGGTAAGTCATTTCCCTGATCACGAAGGATGTTCTGATTGTATCAGCTGAGATGAGGGAACCAGATGACATCACTGTCTTCATAAGCATATATATTTCTAGTTCATTCTTAATCCTCCTGCAACTCTTATACCATGCAACACTTCGCTGTGGCGAGAGAAGGTTGGCTGGACCCAGAGTGGCTAATAAGGTTGTATGCCATGAATTGTGCCTGCAGTTTTCCAGCAGCTGAATTGAGAGCTTCAGAGACAGATGCTAAGGCCTGGTCTACACTGGCAGTGGAGATTATGAAACACCATTTACGTCAACTGGCACGTCAGTTCCACTGACCTAAGTGATGGTAAAATTCGACTTAATAAAACCACCTCCGCAAGTGGCATAGTGCTGAAGTCGAATTCAATGGGTCAAATTAGCGTCAGTGTAGGAAGAGCGCAACGTAAACCGACGTCATTGGCTCTGGGAGGTATCCCATAATACTCTGTTGTGACCACTCTGGACATTCGCACTGTGCTGCACCGTGGCCTAAACAGGAAATAGCTCCACCTCTTAAGCCCTGGGAAATTTTGAACTCCCATTTCTGGTTTGGTCAGCATGGAGAGAGCTTTTTTAGCTGAACTGCTCATGGCGACTGCATGGCCCAAACGTGCTACAGCATGGAGTTGACCAGAGGTCTTCAATCTCATTGGTCTGTGGGGGAAACAGTTGTTCTGGCTCGTCACCAAAGACGTGTCGCTTTTATGAGGAGCTGCATGCGATTCTTGGCCACCACTGTGCCACCAAGCAGCATTGATAGCTCTGAAGAATCCCAGTCCAGGACCAACGAGGAGGACTCTGGATGAGGAAAGCAGGGTGCAGGAGAGTGGGATATCCATTCTCCCGGAGAGCCAGGGCCTGTTCGTTACCCCAGCCATGCACAGGACAGCGGGACTGATTGAGATGCTGGGGAAGGCACATCTGGTGAGTGCGTGGGGCAAATCTCAATTTTGTGGTTATGTCCCCAGTCCAGCTTCTTAAAAGAAGTTTGTGTTTTTGAGGGGATGGGCTTCCTAGGTACTGATAATCTTCAGAAGGCTACCACTGGAACAGACTATTTATGTGCCCAGGTATGCGCCAAGAATCCTCCATGGATATCTCGAGGAAATGTTCATGTAGGTAATCTGTAATCCTTTGCAGAAGGTTCCTGGGGAGGGCAGCCTTATTTCTTCTGCCACGGTAGGAAACGTTACCCCATCACTCTGCTATTAAATGAACAGGCATCATCGTGGAACCCAGCATAACAGCATAAGGGCCAAGCCTGTACCCTGATGCTTGCAGCAAATCTTCACTTTCTGCCTTCATTACCCTTAGGAGACTGATATCACACATGGTCACCTAGGGAAGATGGCTCAAGTTTGCAATACCTGACCAATACAGTCACAGAGTCTTATTCCCTTGCTGTGGACAGTGTCCCTGGGCACCTACAGAAGACAATTCCTAGTCATGGTATTGTTGCCATAGGTGTTATGGGTCAGGATAGTGGTTGCCATATGTTTTCTGCTGCTACACTTCACCCACAGCGTTCTCTGATCAGTTTTGCCCACCTCCTCCCAAACCGGTCCTTAGGCTGTTAAAGGGGAGCCCAGTGATCCCTCTCCTTGCTTAAGTGTGGGTTGTGGAGGTTAGTGCTAATGAGACCACTCTATAATGGATACAAGGGTCCCTTGCTCACCATGTCTGGAAAGCCACTCCAACCGGTCTGATACATACAGATTGGAATGTGGGTCTGGCTCTGCCTGATGAACATGAAGGGGAGCTCTTTTTACGCTGTAACATTTCTTTTACTCCATGGGGTTCTGATAACAATGGCAACTTTGTGCTTTGCTTTTCTTGACAGTCAACACATCAGCCTTCAGCCCACCTTGCAGAACTCCTGCTGAGAGACTTTACCAGGTTAGGAAGCGGAAAAACAAAGGCACGCGGGTGGACGCGTTCAGCAAACTAATGAACGCCTCCATGGCTGCTGACACAGCGCTCAGAGCCTAGATGAAGTCCTTGTCTGAAAAACTAGGCATGGACACGGAACACAGAATATCAGCACAGGAGCGGGATCGTGCAACGCAACAGGAGATGTTGCGTATTATGAGGGATCAGTCTGACATGCTGAGGCGTCTGATAGAGCTCCAGGAGAGCAGTGGAAGACAGACTCCTCCTGCAGCCCTTCCAAAATGCTCAGCTGACAATCAGTTTCTTATCAGCCCCCACCCCAAGCGCTTTAGGAGGAGGCTGAGTACGGTGCAGTACGTGCTGCATTCTACACTGGTGGAGGTGATCAGAAAGACGTGATGGCCCCTTTAAGAACTGCACCATTGTTGCTTGCACGTGATGCTTTACAATGTTAAAGTTTTTTCCTTTGCCCCCACAGAAACAGGTCACAAATAAAACTTTGCAGCTTTAAAAAAAACATCTGTCTATATTCATTCATAACTTGGGCAGGGAAAGAGGGGGAATGGGCCAATGGTGCGAGGGTGGGGGATGGGAAAGAAAGGCACAACAGAGACACACAATACTGTGGTTCATTGCAAAACTGGTTTTTCAATGCTTCCCGTAGGCAAAGTGCTCCGCAGTTGGCTCTGAGCGTAGTGCTGGAATCAGGCTGCTCAAAATTTGCAGCCAGCTTATCAGCCTCCACAGCCCAACCCTGGGGGAACATTGCACCCTTTGTTTCACACCAATTATGGAGCACACAGCATGCAGATATAACTGATGGGATGTTTTCACTGATATCAAGCCTAGAGAATAGACTTCGCCATCTGGTTTTTACACAGCCAAACGCACATTCCACCACCATTCTGCACTTGCTGAACCTGTTATTGAAATGTTCCTTCTTGCTGTCCAGGTGCCCGGTGTAGGGCTTCAATAGCCAAGGGAGCAAGGGGTAGGCAGGATCCCCCAGGATCACTATTAAGCATTTCCACATCCCCAATGTGCCTGCCTGCATCTTTTTGAACAGACCTGAGTTCCTAAAGATTCACATATCATGCACCTTTCCAGACCATCCTACACTGGTGTTGGTGAAACGTCCCTTGTGATCCACAAAGGCCTGCAACACAATTGAGAAGAATCCCTTCTGGTTTATGTACTCTGTGGCAAGGTGGTCAGGTGCTAGGATAGGGATATGCGCCCTCCCCCCCCACCCCAGTTTGGGAACCCCATTGTGGCAAATCTGTCCACTATGTCCTGCACTTTCCCAAAGTCACTACTCTTCGTAGCAGAACTCTATTAATGGCTCTGCACACTTGCATCACAGCAGCTCCAATGGTGGATTTACCTACTTTGAACTGATTCCCAACTGACCAGTAGCAGTCTGGGGTTGCCAGCTTCCACAGAGTGATGTCCATTCGCTTCTTCACTGTCCGAGCTGGTCTGATGCGAGTATGCATGTGCTTCATGGCTGGGGACAGCTACGCACAAAGTTCAAAGAAAGTGGCCTTTCGCATACGAAAGTTCTACAGCCACTGCTCATCAGCCCACACCTTCATAACGATGCAATCCCACCAATCTGTGCTTGTTTCCCAGGACCAGAACCAGCACTCCACCGACTGAAGATGATGTGTGACAGCCTGCAGCAAACAGGAATTGCTCCGCTCTATGGCTTGTATCAGGGCAGCCTCAGTAACATTCCGCGCTGCGGCTCCTGTCTTGCCTTTGAAAATACTACAGGATAAGTCGTGAGGTATTTGTGATGCTCACAATGATAGTGCAGAGCTGAGTGGGCTCCATGCCTCTATGGCAACAGTATGTGGGCAGCATAGAAAAACGGCACAAAAAAGTGTTTGCTGTTTATTTGGGAAGGGAGGGGAAGGGAGCACGTTGCAACATGGGAGGACAATCACCTTCCCAAAAGCCTCTGCAGCTAGTTGCTCTGTGGGATAGCTATCCACAGTGCACTGCTTTGAACATCGACCCAAGCATGGCGAGTGGGGACTCAAGAGACTGACAGAAGGAGTGTGGTGTGATCATGCTCCTGCGACTTCTAAAATTCGGCAGGTGAAATCAATTTAAAATAAATTGACTTCTCTGCAGTGTAGACATACTCTTAGTTTTCCTATATTTTGTTGTTCTTTTCTCGTCCCCCTAGTGTTCATTTGTGCTTTCCCCTGCCAGCAATAGTTTGTGCTAAAAAACCAGTACCAGACTTCACTCAGAAACAGAGCAATCCAGCAGCTGAACACTCTTCTCTTCACATTGGATGCCCTTCAAGAGCTTTTCCCTTTAAATAGCATTATACCAAAGACTTCGACCTCTTACTTGCCTGGTGAAAACAGGCCAAATGAGAACCCGGTAAGTGACATCAGTAAAGAGAATGAGACAGAGGAAAAAGTGAAATTGACTTTCTACCTTACTGTTCAAAATACAAAATGAGAGAGAGTTCGAGAGAGAGAGAGTTCTCAGATTTTCAGGAATAGTAGATTTTCCATTAAACTTAAGAGAAGTTATGCACTACCTTTGGGGAAATGAAAGCAATAGCAGACATCTCACAATAAGAACATTAGTAGAAGATGGCCTATTTCGGTGTACAGAATAGACATGCTGTATTAATCTCCATTATCAATAGGAAATGTATTCTAGACACATAGCCCTATTGAAATAAATAGGAGCTTTGCTGTTGACTTAAACGGGGTCAGGATTTTACCCTATATGCTTTAACTATGGCAACTCCTGTCTAGCCAATAGAAACATCATTCACAAACTGGGTGTTTTTGTTTTGTGGGAATACTTTCAGCTAGAGATGAGCACAAACTTTAATACCAGATTTGAATTCCCTTTGACTTTGGGGAAGATTCAAATAAATCTAGACCCTGAACTTGGCTATTTGGGTACGTATCTACCCAGTGGCACCAATCTACATGTAACACTCTTAAGACATGATTTCCCACTGAAGAATCTTATATAAAACGTGATCTTCAAAATGCTATCCAGACTTAATTGTCAGAACACCTTTGCAAAGTAGGCAGGCAGGAAAACATATTCCTCACGTTACAGATACGGAAAATGAGATACAGAGAGGTTGAGTGATTTTCGCAAGGCCTCATAATGAATCAGTGTCAGGGTCAACCATGTTATGGAGACCATGCTAGTACTCTTCAGGGGTTCCTGGCTTTTAGTGTTTTGCTCAGACCAGGACCCCACTCCACTCTGCTATGCATAGTTTGCACCAAGTTTTTTTAATCTCTTCACCACTGTTTAAAAAAAACCCAGTAGACCGGACGCTAACTACTGGGTTTTAACAATAAGATGGGTTCACAATAATTGATAAATTTTACTGACAACAGAGAGGTATTTTCTTTTAATTCACACCTACAATTTCCTTTAACGTGGACGGGACTTACACACATCCAAAGGAGAATATAACCTTAAATGCCCAGTAATAAGAAAAAAAATTGATTGGCATGCCCCTCAATGAAAGCATTGTTTAAAGTGGCTGGATGGTTATTACAATCTGAGGGTGTCGAAGCCCTGCTAGATGTTTAGATGGTCTCGCCCTCAGAGAGCCCCGGAAATAGGGACTAATGAGCTAAACATTACACTGAAAAGATTTGTACCTGAAGTTGACCATTTCTTTGTGTGGGGGTACCTACTTGTTAGGGTCTGCTCCTTTGAAGTATGCATTAACAGTTTCTGTGAATGCTGCTGCTACAGGGAGGGTGTCCTGTGCCCCCATCGTTAAAGGGCTGGGTCCCCTAGAAGAGCCTGCAATAGAGGAAAAACTTTCACTTGTTATGTGCATATAACACATTATAAGTACTCAAAGCCAATTGTACCAGGGGTGGGGGGACAAAGAATTCTTTACTGAAAATAAAAAGTCATCTGGTGCTTTGCTTTTATTTGTGAACAATAAAAATCCCCTCGGTGTTTACAGATGGTCATTTACTCTATAACCAAAATAATTTAAATTCTTTACTATGAACAGCATGCAAAAGCAGCAAATTACAGGCAGTCACACGCATCTGAAGGAACTTTGATGCTTTATGAATACGGCAGTATTTGCATGACAGTTTGTGCAGTACACTTGTATGTTCTATGAAAGAGAGTTGGGTGATTTTCTTTTTTTCTTTATTTTAAAACCAATAATCTCAATCACCCCACAATTTACAGTCAAACTTTTGGCATCGTTTTGTTTTGAAGGAACAAGGCCCAAGTGCTTCTTTTTGCTTTTTTCCCAGATGGGACACACAAACCTGTGCATCTATTCCAAGGCGGCACTGGCTCCGCAGTGCCCTCCCCTCCCTCCACCTAACCCTAACGGCAGCTGTTGTCTGCCACATCCTCCCCTCCATAGACAGACACAGGTATCTGTGCCTAAGTTAAACATTGCTCCAAGTGGTGTTCACACAGACTTAATACCTGCATGCCTTTCTGAGATGGGGGTTTGTGCAGACCCTGCCTGCCCGCCCAGCCAGGCTCTCATAGGAACATGGCCAACCCAGGAGGAGTAACCTACAGCAACAATGTAGCGGGCCAAGCTTCCATAACATTGAGGATTCTTTTCCTTTTGGAGCTTGGAAATCTGTGGGAATATTTAAAAAAAAAAAAAACCCTCTGGCCCTGATTCAGCAAAAGCCTTACGCATGTATTTAAGTTCTATTGAAGATGTTGAACAGGTGCTTTGCTGAATTGGGGCCTTTCACATTCACCTCAGGAAATTTCTAGTCCCTTCCCACATAGGCACATCTGTAGGAGGATACAGTTTGACTTGCATGATGTGAACCCTTTAGCATAGCTAAACCCACTTACAAGCAAGACTAGCATGAGTTATGGTCTCAGATGGAAACCATTAGAGACTCTGAATTTAACCTGGAACCAGACAAAACTTGGCAGTTCAGGTTGTTTCAGATTTAAATTAAATTCCAAGTGTAACTCAGGGTGCAAACCCACAGCAATTAATTCAGGACAATCTTATAATTAGAAGAAATGGAGGGATTCAGTGATTAAAGAGCATGATATTTGCTCCAATCACTCACTGCATGTTCTGAAATGGAGATTTTATGCAGCTGCCACCATGAATGTTCAACAGGAACACTATAATCACTAATCCCTTGGTGTTTGCAGCCATTGATTTTTCCTTTGCTGGCAATGAGCATGCTTCTCTGTAAGAAACCCTAAGTCAACATCAAAGGGGTAAAACTGAAGGTTTAGTAAAAGTCATGTCAAAGGAAAAGAGTAGGTGAGTTCAGAATTTGCGTATAAATCAAATATTGGCAGGTGGGAGATTTACATACCACTTTCCCACTGACAACTAAAGGAGGTGTCTTGTTTACTGAAAAACAACAACAACAGAGGACTATTTCTAATAATAAGGGCCTTGGGCATCAAGTATTATTTTTGACAAAGATCATTTCCCTCTTAATGGAAATTCTAATAGATTAAAATGACATTAATTAGTAGTCATTTACCAATACATGACATGCTAAAGCTATAAGAGAATAAGGATTAATGCCTTATACCTTTTGCTCGCTCTCTGGGAATCTGAATGCATATTCAAACCTTTAATCCATATTGTGATAGACTACATAAATCAATAGGTTAGGACTGAGAAGGGGGTGGTGTGGGAGGGATGGGGAATGTAGCACTGGCTTGATTTTGAAGGTGCTGAGCAGTCAGTTCCCACAGGTTTAATTTGAATTGCAGGTGCTCAGCACAACTCTCAAAAGCAGACTTTGTACTTTTTAACTAAAGCCAGCAAGTTAAATTCTCTACTCCGCCCTTCCTGGCCTGACAAACTCTCTGAGAAACAAAACAATATGGATGATTTCAAAGGAAAGCTTATGCTCTAGGGATGGGATTTTAAAATGTAGAAGTCAAGCTAAACCTTCCAAATCTTGGGGCTTTTATTTTGCACTGCAGTGTTTGTGCACTGCTGGGTATTAACATGTTTTGCAAATGCAGTTCAGTTTATTAACGCTTCCAAGGCCTTGATACAATAAAGATTAATAGTTTATGTCATTCATTCACCTATCGCAACTGTAAATGCAGCAGCAAATCCCTGGATGATTTCAATCCACACAACATATTGAGTGATGATGCAGAGGTATAGGGTTGAAGTGACAAATGGGTGCAGCACTAGATTTAAGCATTCTAGTATGGCACAGGATTCTAGTAGTGCCTGTCTGCCACAGGAATACCTATATCACCCATGTGCATAGCAATCCTTAATGATGCATTTTAACTTAGATTTCTTGAAGAGAAGAAAGGATCACACCCAAACAGAAGTGGCAGTAGTAAGCAGATAGCTATAGCTTTTAGATCTGTTCTCCATGAAAGGGGCCCATATATCTATCTATCCATCCATGAGAAAGCAAAAAAGGGAAAAGCTCCTTTGTTTGTACAGTGGGTCTGGCCACAGCATATATACAGCAAGGGATCTGCTGATAGTGGATAATGAATCTCGGCTTGATTTAAGTCTCTTTTTTGAATCTTAGAAATGGATACACCTTCACAGATTTATTCAAGACTTTGAACCAAAAGGCATATTAATTGTTAAGAAACATCAGAGTGGTGAGACTAAAATCCAACCAAATGAAAAAAATTTGGGAGAACAAAGCTGCTTCCAAAGTGGAGATAGCCAAGTTGATGTGGAGTGTTTGTATGCACTCAGCTAGCTATTCAATGAGCTGAGTGAGGGTATAGAATTTAGGAGAACGGAATATACGATGGTTCTCACGTGGAGCTTCCTTTCCATTCGTAGGAATAAATTGAAAGCCTGATTCTATCGTTCTTGAAGAAAAGGTATATGAAAAGCTTAAAATATCCTTCATTGTCATATCTAGCCCCAAATCCCTACATGTAACCAAAGCAATTGCATTTATACCTTCATTTTGTCTTTTTATTTTTTCTTGGATCTGGATGCAGGCAGGGTTTTTCCATCATGATCACTTTTCTGTCAACATTTATGGTTGAACCAATTTTTTTATATCTTTATTTTATACTCCACCCCGCCCCCTGGCAAGTCTGGATCTTTATGCAAGTATGACTGTACAACCTGGATCAGAATAGTATAATAACTGAGATTAGCATTAAAGGAACAATCAAGTAATCTTTGCATGAATTACTGAATATTGAAGTTTAGGCAACGTATTGTCACTAAGAAAATATTGAGATATTTTAGAAGTTCCCCCTCTTTCTTATACCTCGTACTTGAAGCATAACACCAGATAGCGAAGTAATATGCATTGTGTTTTTCCCCCATATGGGATCTGAAACAGCTCCATGAAGTGTGAATATTTTGAACTCCTATTTTTGCTTCTTATTTATACAGCACCAGGACTTTGGTTTACAGGACACCAAAAAAAGTCAGTATCTCTGCTCTAAAAAAGCTATCAACATAATCATATAACGTGGAGGTGGGATGCAACAAAAAGCACAGCGATTTGGTGGTGAAGTTTAGCATATCTGGTAAATTCCATGAGTTTTGCTGGGAGATCTTCAGAAGTAATTATAATCTTCTTATAAAACTTTTTTGTAGGGATGGAGTCTCATGGAAGAAGAGTTAACAGTAAGTACATTATACTTGAATTTGACAAATCAATACTAAATATTCACTTCAGTGTAGTCTGTCCATTCATTAGCTTACAGAACTGAAGTTCTAAAAGGAGCATCTAAAAGGCACAAATGACTGTTGCTTATTTCGATCTGTAGGATTTTCCATTTTAATTTCTAATGAAGCTTAAAAGTGTGTAAAAATTAAGGTAGCCAGGTATCTCCTCCTTGATTGGCCATCTGAAGAGGCTCAAGGAAGTAGATTATTTCAGCAAAGGTCTGGAATAAAAGGTGTTCAATACATTTGCACCAGATCAACTTGTTTCATTCTACAGGACAAGCAGAACAGACATTTGAATAACTGGCCCACTTTTTGTTAACCACACATATATACACATGCTCTCTGCAGAAGGATGCATCATACACATATATGAAGACAATTACTTTAGGATGAGGGCAGAAAACAAAGTTCTTTCACAGTTTAACGCAAAGATGCTAGAAGCGCCTTCTATGAGTTTACCCAAATTTCAGAGATCCACCATGTAAATCTGAGTTCAATTAGGCCTAAGTAAAAAATGCCCAATTTTTCCCATCCAGACAAGCTAATTCATTCCTAAAACCAAACAAATATATGTAAGTATTGAAGAAAATATCTGACTTCCCTAAACATACATTAGACTGAATTACAGGGTAAGTTTTTCCAGTGTAGTGTGAATAAGAGTGCATGCCTGTGTGAGAATGTGCTATCTAGCCACAATGACTAATAGATGAGCAACTGATGCAGAAAACAATTTCTGTGCAGATTAAACAAGCTCTCTTGCACAGAGAAACAAACAACTTCCCTTCTGCAGCTGCATTCTACTGATGTGCAGTTGAAGTCAATGGACATGTTGTACCTCTCCAGACATCTCTAATGCTAGCCCAGCAGGTAACAGACCTGATGAAATCCTTGCAGCTAGACTAGATCCAGAGAAAACAGTCTGAACAGCAGCAGCTAGGTCCTTAAGGCACCTTTCTTGTTCATGAGGAAACATCCCCTAGCTTTCAGTATTCTGAGGACCCAAAACACAGTACTTTGAGCCTGTGACTGCATAATTCATTTTAAAGGAAGATATTTTATCCCTGCTAACCTAACCTTGCAGGAGGCATCTCCAGCTTCCCTACACTATCGCACAAACACCTGCAACTTTGCAATGCTGCATTGAGCAACACTTTGGAACAGAAGGTTACAGGTGAACGTAGGAGACCCCAGGGCTCCACAGATAGTAGTTAGCTCTGGAAAGCTGATGGGCTGTCAAATCATAAGATCTTTCGTACCTCATAAGGAAAGAATGTATACTAATAGCATTTTCTTTTCATAGACAGTACAGAATTTGAAACAAGGAATGAATAAAAAGATCTTCTAAAATACATAGATACCCAGGCAAAGAGAAAAGGACATTGTATCAATCTAGGTCAACCTAAGCAAATATCTGTTCTGACATCCACAAAGGCAGCACAGAGTTGTGCTCATGAGAAAAAATTAGAATAAGGATGAAATAGTTAGAATAACTGGTAGGATACTGGCGGGCTGCAATATGATGAAGAGTTGAGTTTACATTTGGAGGAAACCACATCCATGTATTAAGACACAGAACTAGGATAGGACGTCATTTTCTATTTCCAAAGTCTTCATTTTCAACCAGGTAGAAATTATTTAATATCTCTGCATATCCAATTTAAAATTCCTTATTATTTATCCCTACTTCCAAATCATGGCTTTTAAGTAAACATGTTCCATAATGTAAAAAGTCAAAGTTCTGCTGAAGGAACAAACGAGACTAGTAAGATTTTTGCACTGATAATACAGCTGAAGAACTGAACTTCTTGGAAGTGAAATTCTGATATGTTTAGAAGAGCTTTGGATGTGTATAAAAGAAAAAGTGTGATAAAATCTGATTACCTTTGAATTTAAGAACAAATGATGCTGTGTTCATTTAAGAGTAATGGCTACACATTTCTACATTTGGATCTTCAGCAGTCCCTAAATATAAAAATGGTGCAACACTAGTCCCTGACTGATCTGTGTTGGTGAAGTTGGTGCATTCTCAACTAATCCTCAAAGGCCGTTCAGCATGGGCATCCACAATACAATTTCCCCCAGGCTTCCTAAGCTTATGGGCCTGAAGTCTGGTCTGAAATGATCATCTTTAGGATCAAAAGGATTGTTTACACTCCATGTCGATTTAGTCTTTGTCCTCCCAGCTAAAACTAAATTCAGAAATGCCCATTAAGATAACAGCTCTTGTGATATGGACAACTGCCCACCAGGCACTGGACTGAGACCACCAATTCATTTCACATAGGCCAGTGAACAGCAATCAGTTGACAACAGCTTTCATTCACAGAAGAAGGTGAATGAATGTTGTAAACAATTATGAATATTCATTCATATTTTAAAATGAATTTCTTGGCTTGCTTTCACACCTCCTTTTGTGTTCATTCAAATAATCACAGAAGATGGATGAGTTTAAAGGCAAGAATGCTCATCAAAACAAATTTCTCAGTGAACTGGGGAGAATATTTGTGGAAAACCAATAGCAAATTCATTAATATGGGTAGTCACTAGGAGATATCCTCCAATCGAGACATAATTTTTAATAGTCACAGTGAGACTTGCAGCAAATGAACTACAGATTTAGAATTCTGTGAATAATTTTGAATCCATTTCAGACAAATTATAAGCTTTTCACAGACAATTCATAACAGAAAAAAAAGAGGCAAAATTAACCAACTATCTAATTCACTGAAAATTATTAGGCCTGCTCTGTTCAGTAGTATCTTGTTCTGGATTCAAACTGGTGGTATATTAGTGAAAAAGTTACAGAGAGCAAATTACTGGAGACAGAATGAAACTATTACAATTCTTCAGACCTGGACTAAGGACACTGAGTTCAGGAGTGTTCACATCCAGGGTTTGGGTTTGGTCAGGATAGAAAATTAGATTTCAGACCACACCACCACATTTCTCTCTCTTTTTCTTTCTTTATCCTCGTGCACTCTCAGGTGTATTGAGCATCCACCAGTTTACACCATTTATTTCAGTCTTGTGCCAGTCTGTTCAGGCTTCTGAATGCCAGGCCGCTGGATTTGCCTTCTTTCGCTATTGTTTTGCATAATGTTTCTCTCTGTTTCCCTCTCTTTTTTTCCAGGTGGGGTTTATATTATCACTGTGGAAATCATGTTGGTGGCATCCTTAAAGTGTGTCCTAAATATGACTTGTCTACTTACACCATGCTTGATGCTTTAGATTATTTTACATTTCTGGTGTTGCAAGAAACTCTTTTCAATGGACTCTGAAGATCTTCTGCAGGTATTTACTTTGGAATGAGTTGACCTCCTGATCAATTTCTGTTGTAAATTTCCATGACTCTACTCCATAAAGGAGGACAGGCATGACACTGGTGTTAAAAATGTGTATTTTTGTGTTAGCACCAATCTTTTCAAGTTTATGAATGTTGTTTGCTGCTTTTGATATTTGTTGCTTGACTTCTAGCGTGGTGTCACCATCATTTCACACCTCACTCTCTAGATAGGTAAAATGACTTGCTTCCAAGTCTTCCTTCATCCCCTCTACTGCCAAAAGGTGGGTTTTTTCCTACCCTTAAGCGATGTGTTGAACTAAGCAGGAAAATTTCATCAGCAAAATCAAGGTAATCCAGTTGTGCTTTATCATTTGTCCATAAAATTGTTCAAGTTGCCTTCTGCAGTTATTTTCCTGACAACACACTCAACGTCCCACAAAATTTTTGATGTCATGCAAACATCCAGCAAGGAACAATTCACTTATCGTTTAAGCTGACACAGGACCTAGCATAAATCAGCAGTACTAGCAGAGGAACTCTTACTCTGCTTAAAATCAGAAAATTTAGTCCAGTCACTCAAAGTTGGAGCAGTGACAGCAGCAAATGTGGGTTTGTGAAACCTGACTTTAAAATAACCCATGTGCTGCAAACATCCCCACCATATTTATACAAATATGACACACTTGAAAAATATTATCAGGCATCTTCTCAAGTCTGGGGATGATCGCCATATTTGGGATCAGGAAGGAATTTTTCCCCAGGACAGATTGGCAAAGGCTCTGGGTGTTTTTTGCCCTCCTCTGTAGCATGGGGCATGGCTCACCTGCTGGTGGATTCTTTGTATCTTCAAGTCTTTGAACCACAATTTGAGGACTTTAACTCAGTCATAGGTCAGAAGTCTATTACAGGAGTGGATGGGTGAGGTTCTGTGGCCTGCGTTGTGTCGGTCAGACTAGTTGATCATATTGGTCCCTTCTGACCTTAGAATCTATAGTCTATCAGATTGTTCTAAAGATTTGGACAAATGATAATATAAAGAAATCAGACTATTGGTAGGCACACAATTAAAAAAAAAAAAAAAGCTAGCTCAAAAGACTAGTTCCTTGGAGGTTAAGTAGGGTGCATGAATTCAGTTGCATACATGGGAGCTGAAAATTGGAGATTCGGTTCAGAATCAGAAACATCAAAAATAGAGGAAAAGAAGGACTAAAGCTCTTTAGCCACCAAGAAGCAGAAGGGCCTGTGATTCACTATCATGCAATTATTATCCTTGAAGAAAAACAATCGGCACTTGGGAAGCAATATAATTAATGGAATAAAGACTTGAATAATTTATCTGGCCATCCATTTTAGTAATCCAATTAATGTGTATGCCAAGAAGGATACAATGGGGCCACCAAACCTTCAGTGATCAACCATACCAAACATTAAAAAGGGGCAAGGTTTTGCCTCTTAAGATTTAGATACTGAGTGTTCAGACATACAACGGAAATTAATGGGTGCATTTGTTAGACAATGGGTTAAGTAGCATGTAGATTCTGCACTTAAGAAACAGACCCTAGAGGCATTTGTAAATTGCAGTGCAGGAGGAGATTATACAATCATATACTATAATTAATGAGAACTGCTTTCCACATAAATGTCAGAAACTCCTACAGAAGAGGTTACTTGAGCAGACTGAATAATAGTCAGGGTAGCAATGTAGTCATGGAAGATATTCTTCCTAGTATAGTTAGAAGAATCAAGAATGGCTTTGTCCATCTGAAGTCCGTCCAAGTCACAGTAAGCCATAGGTAAATCCAGGTTGCAGAGAGTGTGTGTAATTGTGTGTTTCTTTTATGGACAGGAGGGATATTTTGGTCCTTTTTTTTCCGCTGATAATCTTCTCTTTCAAACAACTGTTGGAACACTTCAGCTGTTTAATGGTTCTAGGTTATATATTCCATTCTGTATATGTCTGTAAGAGACTACAGTGATGAGACCTATATAATTACCTTAATAGATAGATGATTTATGTCTTTTCTTTTTCTAAACTTTATTCTCTAGACAAGATGCTTTTTCCTTAAAGGTGAAACAAAATCTTTTAGCTGCCATTAACTGTAGCTGGAGGCAAAGAATCCTCAAATTGGGTCTTGTCACAAAACAGTTGGAAACCCTTTCCTCCTTTGGGGGCTCAATCCTGCAATCCCTTATGCATATGAATCGTCCCTTCATTCCTGTAACTGTTTGCAGGACTGAGCCCTCAGACAGTCAGTGTTTCCAAATAATTGGTTTTAAAAATCAGGGGTGGACTGAGTAGGCGAGCCCAGATTTTTCCAAGTATTTAGACATCGTTGTGTTCAGTGTTGCAAGACCTCACTGAATTAGGAGCCTAAACCTCATTTTCAAAAATAATTTAGGCATTTGGCAGTTTAGGCAACAGTTAAGAGCTCAAATCCCATTGACTGGATCCGAATTAGGTTTAGGCTAGGATTCTGGGTCTGAAGCCAAATCAGAATGAGAGCTCAGATTTGATGGTGCCAAAGTCTCACAAGCTGTTTTCCCAAGATTTCAACCCATCTCATGAGAGATCTCCACATAGTTTTATCTGAGTTTCAGAGACTCACTCTTCAAGGTGATTGATAAGTCACATACAAATCAGCTCCTCTCATATTTACACTATCAGCAGCACAATAGTCTTCAGAACAACAGTCCCCTTTTGAATTCAAGTGCTTCTGAACAGGAACAAGAAAATAAGTTTAATCAGATTTTAGATTCAACTTTAAACCAAAACCATTGGATGGGCTTGGATTCAAGGTTCTTGTTTTGGATTATTTTAAAAATTACAATTTTGTAAATAAATCTAAGATTATTCTCTTAATGGAGTATAT
This sequence comes from Mesoclemmys tuberculata, assembly GCA_007922155.1. Classification (NCBI taxonomy): domain Eukaryota; kingdom Metazoa; phylum Chordata; order Testudines; family Chelidae; genus Mesoclemmys; species Mesoclemmys tuberculata. Next base: position 39,791,410 of record ML675646.1, read on the forward strand.
CTTTTAGAAAACCAATCTTGATTGAAAAATTGTCACTGATGGAGAATCCTCCATGATACTTGGTAAATTGTACCAATGGTTAATTACTTGTCTTATTTCCAGTCTGAATTCGTCTAGCTTTGACTTCCAGCCATTTGATAGATTTATATCTTACTTTGGTAGGTTGAAGAGAATGATACCCATGTAGACACTTCTAGATTGCAATCAAGTCACTCCTTAACCTTTTCTTTGTTAAACTAAATAGATTGAGCTTCTTTAAGGCATGATTACAAGTTTAGAAAACATTTTTGTGAACCCCCTCCAATTTATCAATATCCTTCTTGAATTGTGGGCACTAAAGCTGGACACAATATTCCAACAGTGGTCACACCAGTGCCAAGAAAGAGATAAAATAATTTCTTTACTCCTATTGAGATGCCCATGTTTATACATCGCAGGATCACATTAGATCTTTTGGACATAGAATCCCATTGGGAACTTATAGTTCAGCTGATTATCCAGCACAACATCCAAATCTTTTCAGAGTTATTGCTTCTGAGCATCAAGTCCCCCATTCTGTAAGCATGGCCTACATTTTTTCCCTGGACGTATGTATTTAGCTATATTAAAACACATTGTTTGCTTGCACCCAGTTTACTAAGCAATCCAGATGATAGATTACTCTGAATCAGTGACCTGTCCTCTTCAATATTTACCACTCCACCAATCTGTGTCATCTGCAAACTCCATCAGTGATGATTTTATGTTTTCTTCCAGTTCTCTGATAAGAATGTTAAATAGCATAGGGCTAAGAACCAATTCCTGTGGGACCACAGTGGAAACACCCACCTGATGATGATTCCCCAATTACAGTTACATTTTGTGACCTATCAGTTAGCTGGTTTTTAATCCATTTAATGGGCACCATGACATTTTATTTTTTAATCAACATGACATGTGGTACCAAGTCAAATGTCTTACAGTATATTATGTCAATAACGGTATATTATCTTTACCAAACAAACTTGGAATCTTATCAATAAAGATATCCAGTTAGGTTTGACAGGATCTATTTTCTATAAACCCATGTTGATTTGAATTGATTACATTACCCTCCTTTAATTCCTTATTAATTAAGTCCTCTTTCAGCCAAGACTGGTTTAATTACCCATCCTGCTTATAAGAAAGTTAATGTCAACTTTTTAAAAGGGCAGTCTTCTGGAACATCCCTAGTGCTCCAAGATTTTTTGAAAATCAACTTTAACATCCAGCCAGCTTCTCAGCCAGCTCTTTTGAAAGTCTTGGATGCAAGTTAACTGAATCTGGTGATTCGAAAATGTTTATCTTTAGTAGCTTCTGTTTAACATCCTCTAGAGAGACTTAGAGGAATGGAAAGTGTGCTGTTACCATCATATGATGGGATTATATTATCTCTTTTTCCCCAGATACAGAGCAAACATCTAGTGTACACTTCTGCCCTTTCTGCATTATTATTGATTTGTTCTACCATTTCCATCTAGTAATGGAACAATAGAATTGTTAAGATTCTTTTTGTTCCCAATATATTTAAAAATATCCTTCTTATAGTCCTTAACAATGCTGGCCATAGATTTCTCTTTGGGCTCTTTGGCTTTCCTTATCATTTCATTGATAAGCAACACAGCAATTGAACCTATGCATGTTAAATGAATGACCTAGATGGGTAGATTATAGTCATTGCACACAGAATATCAAAAGAAATTTCATAATGAGATATTGCTTTCTTTTGGACCAGCATTTGGGTCATTGAGATTTATTAAACTAGGCAAAATAAAGAAAATTAATGAATTAAGAAACAGAGTGTGAATCTAATCTATATAGCAGCAAATGTAGCCTGTGAATTTTGCAAGTTCAGTGCCTCCTTTAATTGTCTTAATAGGATTTAACCATTTAATTTTATCAAAGACCCATCTATTGTACTAAACAACAGTGAATTTTTTAATTTTAAATTGGAATTCTTTTATTGCTATAAATTCAGGAAGGACAGACAGTACATATTTTTAAATGCATGCTACACCTTCTCCAATTAAAAATCTCCATTGTGAATGATGAAATTACTGCTACTTAAAAAAATAGTCTAATCTATTCTTTTCTCTTTAGCATAGAGGTATACAACAGTTTTGTTAATTTTTAAATTTATATTATATATATATATTTTTTTTTTGCAGTGATGACTATCCAAGCACTGATTTTTTTAATGGCTGTATCAAAGCTACATTTTTATTTAATGCCACAGCTACTGCTTACTGCCTTAATTATAAAATTATGCCCATGTTACTATGCTACATTTTTAGTAATCTTCTGAATATGTGGTAATTTATAAAGGAAAATGTAGAAGAATATTAGCGTTGTAAATCATGTTAAGCACCATCACTTTGGTAGATCAATTTACAATCCCTTGAAACAACTTGCCATCTTATCCCATACTTTTTTTAAAAAAAATTCTGAACTTGGTGTAATTCCAGAATTTAATGCAGCTCTAACCATCCCTTGGGTACCTGAAGGAAATGATGCATCTGGGTTTTTAGGCCAGGTTAAACTAGGTTTTGTATTAGAAAAAAGCCAAATCTAGTGTTTAGCTAATAGTCTTATTTTTTGGTGTATCATCCAACCAATCCAATCCATTTTAACATTCCTCTTTTTGTTCTGATGCCATACTTTATATGTGGAAATGATAAAAAAATCCCTTGTTTAGACATACCGCTTCCTGGAATGAAACCATATTATCGTGATTACAGTATGGAAGGCACCACCACACAAAAAATAAAATTAAATTAAAAAAATTACCATGCCATGGTATTTGATTTTATCACAGTATTGGTGGTAGGTGCTATACAGCTTAGAATAAGAAATGCTGCCAGTAGTTAATGTTACTTAAAAAAATACCAGTATCAGTCTACAATTTAGCATGCCTGTTTCACAACAAAGCAGTATTACAAACTTCCTATAGCACTCAGCACTTAGAACTACTGCTGGTCTAACCACCCTAGATAATAAATAAAAACTTTGCACTTACACAACACAGTACCTTTCATCTGAGGGTCTGTTGCAATAATTGGGCCTACAAATTTATCTGATTGAGCTCAACTGTAATAAATGACTGCAAGTTTATAAAACGTTGATGGATAAAGGAAAACTGAAATACTGAATTAGTCCAACCAAAATGGTCTACTGATGTAACTCAAGGACCATGTTAAGATCCTGCATGGTAAACAAGGAAAGTGTGGGATTGGAAATTAATGAACCAAAACTGGTATGTTAGAAATTAGGCCTATTGATGGACAAAATAATGAGGGAACAGACTACTATGCCCATCACTACCTTTTGGGGTTCTTAAAAAAAAAAGGAGAGACTTTTGAGAGGAAATATGAACAGACAGAGGTTACCATGACACTGGTTGACTGAAAGAAGAGGAAGGAACGCACTTCACCTTCACCATCTCCTGGGACCACGGACTACCTTCATCCTAATCCTGAGAGAGATCTTGATCAGACCAAGTCAGAGCAGGAGCCAGATGACACTATGACCTTCCCTGGTTCAATCCTGAACACCATCTGGATATAAGACGTCTCTTCCTTCCCTATTTCTTAACTCTCCTGTTTCCTTCTGTCTAATAAGAGTTGGGATTAGCTGGCCAAAATGGTTTGTGTTTCTCTAGGGTTGGGCGGGGAGGAGGAGGGAAACATTGCTGTAAGCCTGTGAACAGGAAATGCCTTGAACAGCCCAATGCCAGCACAAATTTCCCAGGTCTCTGACTGGCTGATCAGACCACGTGCTTTCTCTGGGTTTTTCCAGAAGCAATGCTGCATGTGAGACTCAAGGCCAGAAGACCATATTCCCTATCTATCCCCCACTCATTCCATAAATATCCCAGCACCACACAAGTTCCAAAAGAATCATATGTTTTTCTCTTTGTTCTCCTGGCCTTGTCTACACTAGCAAAAAGAAGCATCCAAACTTCAACATCTGCAATTTTAGTAACAACATTATAAGTGGTAGTGAAGATGGGTTTTCATGATACACAAGATGACTGAGCTGCACCACTGTTTACAATTGATGGAATATAGGTACTGATTCTGAATATATACTGTCCCCATACAGGATAGTTCAAATCTATCAACTCTGAACAAAAACTGAGATGGCAGAACATCAGAACAAAATCATGCAGCACCCTTTCATACGTCACCTGATTCCAAAATCTGCTGCAGCTGACTTCATCTTTAGCAAGAAAACCATTTTTCTGATATACCATTCACTGAGTTAGTAGGGCTAACATATTCCAGATGCTATATATCTCCTTTTACACCATTATGGAACGTCTCATAGGCCAAATCCAAAATAAATCAGGACTCCAAAATTTAGAGATAGATAAAGAAATAGTGCAAAATTAGAGCTGTAATGTGTGGAAATGAAATCACTCTATTCAATTATATTCATTTAAAAAACACAACAGATATTATTGTCTCACCACTTTTCCAGCAAACACTCATCAAGATATGCAAAGGAGTCCCGATTACCCAGTGGGGATCTGCATGTAGAACAGGAGTAGGGTGAAGAAAGATGAGTCAGCTGCCCCTGAGACATTGCTCCCTACTAGTTTGAGAGGAAGTGAATCAAGGACCAGGGGATGGGTTTACCATGTCAATAGGAAAACCATGTGCACAACTAGCAGAGGCTCTCTGGCAAAATAGAATATTGCCTGAGGTAGTGTTACCATATGTACACAGCCCCTCCCATCCATGCCACCAAATCCCTCTCTTTGAGGAAGGGACTTGCTGAGAAGGCAAATGAATAACAACCTTAAGAGTCCAGGAGACAGTGTAGAATTGGAGTCTACACACTGAGTCTTCTGAGGATCTCAGTGTAACCAAAAACAGTTCTGCCTCACACAGATTGAGCATTAGGCAATTCTGTTTAAAATCAGCGGACCCAATACCTCACTTAGGCTGGGTTTACACAGACAGCGGCAAATTTGCCACCGTCAAATCGATTGCTCTGGATTGACTGAGCGGTCTGTGTAGACGCGCTCAGTCGATCCAGCAAGCGATGCAAGAAAACCACCCCGATAAGTGGCGTAGTGCTGCGTCAAAGGGAGCGCTGTTCCCTTCGGCGTAGCGCAGTGTGGACGGCACGTGGAGAAGATGCTGCAAAGTCGATGGGAGATACGCAAGTGATTTACATCACTAGCATATCTCCCGTTGACTGACGCCGAATAGCAAAGGTAAGTGTAGACCGGGCCTTACTTTCACAAGCCACAAGGAGTACAGGTCTACCTTGCAAGGCACAGACTATGGTTCCCCAAGCACATTCAGAACCAAGGTGAGGAAGTCTGCCAAATCACTCCAGAGAAGAAATCCGAATTGTCTCCTCCAGACATGAATGCCCCCAAATCCATATGACAGTGGCACATCTAATTTTGTTGATGAAACAGATGGAAAGTTCTCTTAGCAAAAATGATCTGAATATTCTGAACAGAGGAAGCTCTTATTTAATGAACTGTCAACTGGTCAGAAGAGCTCCATCAGACATGATTACCTGAGTAACTGAATGGTTGCATGTGTATAGGGTTGGCAGCAGTATTTAACTTTTGATCCAATAAAACTCTGCCATGCTCTTCAAAGTGTGAATCTTCAAATTTACATATTCTCTGTCTACACAATGGCCAATCGATTGTCTCCAGATGAGGTGGCGCAGGATACTTGGCTGAGTCATGCATTGCATGCTAATCTGGGGATTACTAAGCCAATTTAATGAATGCTAGAAGCAATTAATTTTGGAAGGAATATGTTATTTTCTTGCATCTGCAGACATGTCTAGCCAAAAGGGGAACTTTTTCTTCTTCTTCTTCCCTCTCTAAATTAGGAAAAATAAACTGCATCACTGTAGTACATCTAGCCTGGTAACCTCTCTCCAACAGCTGCCAATATAAAATGTTATGAAAGAAGATGCCAGATATTTCCAAGATGGACAATTATGAAATAACCTGCCTATAGGGAAATTTCTTCCTTAGCTCTGTTGGTTAATGGTTGTATTTGCATACACATCTCTGTACACACCGCCCTCACCTGAATACTCATTATCCATATAAATATCTTATCTTTTCCTAAATCCCATTAATATCTTGGCCTCAGTAATCACCAGTGGAATTCACTACCAGATGACAACTTTATATTTGTGTAGAGTAGTATTTCTTTTTATCGGGTTTAAATGCATGGCTTCTCCATTTCACTGGCTACCTTCTTGCTTTTGTACTATTAGAAAAAAAATTAAATGATGTTGTCTCCATAAACCAATTAGGAGATTACATTGATTCACATGTATAGTTTTTGTGAAGCAATAATAATCTTCATTTTTAGAATTTTATGTTTTTCTCTCAATACATTTTTACAAGTTAAAATGTTTAATTATAAGGGGACCCAAAATCAGATTATAAAAATTGTTGCCATACTGAAGTTCAAGAATGAGAGTGGGACAAAAAAAACTAAAAAGGGATTAAATGAATAAATATAATGGTAGACTATACACCTTTGAACTGTAGTCAATCTTCATAGAGAAGAGAGTAACTGTTTTATCATAGAAACCAATCAGGAAAGTCTTCTCAGGCCATTATGTCCATTCCCTTTCCCAATACAGAATTGTTACCTAGAGTAAGAATGTGACAGTGGCTAAGAGATCAAAATGATCAAAACCCTTTTTCTGTGCAATTTAGGGCTGATCCACTGCAAATGTTTAATAATCAGTTTGCCCAAATTTTAACCAGTGGAGTGGTATAGTCTAGTGGTTTTGTATACTGCAGTATAGACGATTCAGTCTCATTCTCACACACACAGTATATAACCTGAGAGGCATATCTTTATCATCACGTTTCCAACAAAGCATTTCTCTCTCCCCCTCATGTTTAAGAGGAAACAGCTATTAATGATGTGAAAAGAGCCGAGAGAATCCACATAAAATGTATGTTAACTGAGTGAAGGGCAACTCAAAAGGTGACATCTGAAAACAAATACCAGGATAATTTAAACTTGAGAACTCTTTCAGGTTGAAACACAGCACATTCTATGCCAACAATTATGAGGAAGTTAAAGTGAATATAGAACTGGTTGAAAAATGTTGGAGTAAACATTTCTGTCTAAAAATAGTTTCACTGAAATTGAAACATTTTGCGGGAATGGGACAATCTTAACAAATTTTGTACTGTATCTAACATTTTGTTTCAATTCATTTCATTTCCATTTTATATTTAATATTTTAATACTAAAGTAAAAAGAACCTCAAACCTTTTCACCATTTCACTATCAAAGTGAAATGTTTCCATGGTCCCCAATCAAAGTTTTTGGAATTTCATGAAAAATTTTGAAATTTCTGCTTTTCATACTGAATTGGAATGGAAAAATAATTCAAATGTTGCAATTTCCCATGGAATGGAAATTCTGATTCCTGACCAGCTCTAAGTGAGGCATATAACAAGGAACCTATCTGTAAATGGTTCATTTGTTGCTCTTGATGCTTTTGTAAATGCAGATGTTTTCCTTTAAGCAGTTTAAGATATAGATATAGCTGCAGGTACTCATCAGCTTAGGGCTTTATATTAAATATTCAGTAGCAGCAGTAGTAGGGGAAAAAAAGAGGAGTAAGGATGTGAATGAAGGTGTGCCAAAATAAAGTAATAAATCATGTGGATTCTTGATAGAGTTAAGTTCTAGGTCCTTTTCATTTTAATGGAAGTTTTCTTATGGGACCCAGCACGTACGTACATGTGTGAGAGAGAGAAGAAAGATGAAACAACAAGTAGAATTTAGAATACATATCATCTATTAAATTAATATTTGCACTTGATCTTAGCTAAGAGGGTAAGAAGAACCCTACTTGAAAATTCTCTGTTCCAAGACACCCACCTTGTTTCAGAACCAGTTCGGCATTATGTTGGCAACAGTTTCATTAAATGAAGCCTAAGGAAAACAATTGGTAGGCGATGGAACGTAGGCTCTTTACCTCAGTTGCACCATATCAGCTTGTTCAAGACATGAGCAGCCCAAAGAAATTCTTGGCAGCTACAACTCTAATACTGAAAGCTATGTGATGTGTGTAACAATCTAAATGCTGAGTGATGAAAGCAGATTCTAGGATTTTTTGTCCATAGTAGAGTTACTAGAGAAGAAACCTGAAATATTACATACAGAAACCAAACAAACAGTCTACTGTCTGGGGAACTTTTACTAGAGGGAAAAGAAGGGGAATTTTTTTGGCGCTGATTCAGAGAAAAAATTCCTAAGTTATGTACATACAAAAAAGTAATAAGCCCCCTGAGTCACCTGGCACATTGATGGTGAAAAGATCTGTTCAAGAATTAGTCCATCCAAAGAAGCAGCGAGCAGGAAAGAGAGCTCCAGAAAACGTAAGAGCAGTTGTAGAAGTCTTTAGATAGCAAAATGGTGATGAGACTCCTATGATTTGCTTCCAGCTTATCATCCCCTTTTTGAGGATTCTAATTTAAAAAAATAAGACTTGGCACATCTTCTTATCCAAAAACTTGGAACCAGCCGTGGAGTCAACTTCCAGATCCACTGATATAGCAATCTTTGGGACAAAACCAATGACCAGAAGGAAAGAAATCATTCCATCATAGATTTTGCAAAACACTGAGAGAATTTAAACTTGGCATCTTCTAGTGGATGGTCAGATGAAAAAGCAAATTGACTTACTGAAGCACTGTCCATTGTTTGTCTACCACCCTTTCCCTACCTCCTGAACTGGACTTTCTTCTGCTAGATTATATCTACCTCTAAAAAACTGAGGAAGGACTATAATTCCTCCCAAATACTGTGTATAAAGTACTATTGAATTTTTTTTTAAACCCTGGAAATTTTGCCATAAGCTAGGAAACAGATTTTCTCTCTCCTTGCTCATCTCCTTAACCCACATTCTAGCTCAAGAACTAATGTTAAAATATAATCTTCTATATACTTCCCTAAACACCACAATGTAAGCTTCACCTCTCTGTATCATAATTTAAAAGCACTAAGACTGCCCTCATCCAAGTAGGCAACTAGACCATAACACTTGCAAATATAGATATTTTACAGCCTTACTGTAAAATATTCTTGATGTGTAAGCCGCAGCTAATTTTCATAAGCTAATAATTCAGCAAATGCTTTTTAAATATCAAAAAGCTGAGGAACTGGATGGCTCATGGGATTACTCACTACTGTTCTATTCAAATTAGCCAGAGACACACCATCTGGCTGAAGTTGCTTGTATCCTACAGTTACCACCATCTGATAGCTATGGGACAGACAGGTGCCAACTTCATAAAGCCACCAATATGTTTGTCACCACTTGCAGTCATCTCTAATGGCAGGCTAAAAGCTGAATGGGCATGGAGACTAAAGTTAGTCCCCCTAGTAAAGTTTGAGGTTACTTAGCAGGAAGGGGAAGCTTGCACTAATTTTGCCCATGGTGCCTATTCTCTGGATACACAGAGGACTTCCATTTCCAGTGCTGTCCACCTGGTAATTCTCAGTAATAAACTCATGTAAACCACCCAGACCAGTAAAGTGGATTTTTTTTCTTTTGCACACACTTAAAACTTAAAGGCCAAACAGATGGTGTTTTAATTTGTTCCCAGGATAGATTGCAATTTTAGCCTCAAGTGAGTTTTTAATATATCCCTGAAAACAAGACTTTATAAGGGATAGACTTCACAGACTCAACTATAATACAAGAGTTGGTAAAGGTTACTTGTAATTCAAATGAACAGACTAATTGGACAACTCTCTAATTCAGAAGGATAACTGACTTTTATAGATTGACTGAAAATTAATGAGATACGATACTGGGATCATGCAGATGCTGATGAATTTTGCAAACGTATTAGAAGTACAGCAGTTGTAGGGAACATTTCCTGTTTTCCTACTTTCACAAAGTGACGAGTAGAGCCCTCAGTATAATCATATAGATGTTATTTTCACATTAACCATAAATATGTCACAGGTTTTCAAGGAGGTCTAAAATGGGCAGTGTGGTAATACTAATTAAAGCACCCAGAAGAGGATAAAGGCCAATAGTAATTTAGGTTTCAGTCATCATATTGTGTAACAATACATTTAGTATACCAAGTGGTTTGCAAAAGAGTGTAGAAAGAAGTCCTGGTTGACAGAGTCAAGTTCCTTGGCAAGATAAATGATTTTGTTCTATAGAATATAGTCATGATTTACACAAGAATATTCTCTTTTTGTCTTTTAAATAAAGTAATTGAAGGGAGATAAACGTACAAATCAAATTTAAATGATTCTGGTTGAACTTGTGATGTGATGTAATCTAATCTAAGTAGCCATAGCATTTTCATACAAAAAATTAGAATGGAACTTTTGAAGGAAACGGGAGGACTTAAATAGTAAGAGCAAAGGGGAGTAAGTTACAATTGGGTATGCTATGTACTACTTACCTTCAAAAGTCAAATAAAACTTTCCTCTGTCAAACCAAACGAGGGAAGGCTGTTCATTCTCTGTATGGCCAGGAGTTGAAGCGGGATGGGAAAGGTTAAGGAGAGGGAGAGAGAAGGACACAGTGTGAGTCACAGAGCAGGTAACTTATCTCACTATGGGGGAGGGAAGAGGCACTGCAAGCTGTTAACGTGCAAGGAAAAGGGTGGTGGTGTTTAAAACACTGTTATTTGGTTTAGAAAACAGAAAGCAAAAAGCAAGCTCTGGAAGCCTAGCTGGAAGGGTGTTTGTGCCCGCTTGATAGTAGTTGCTACGCGTGGAGTAGAAGAGGCTTCCTGTGCGTACAGGCTGAATTAGTATATTTAACTGCACTAGTTTTGACAAGTTGTGTCACTTGCCTTATCCTCTTCATCTCCAGGGCTGTCTCTATGGCACTAAAATAGGACTAGCAAACTTTATTGGGCAGGATGCTGTAATTTACATTTTCTGTTGGTGTAAAAAATACGTTATAGTAATATGTATATTTTTTTAAAATTGTATTTTAGGACATAAAATTCCAGGTCAAGCACCTAGACTAAAAAGTCTCTAATTGAATTTTTTTCCCTTCCCACCAGAATTACCAGTTTGCCTGGACTCTCACCACCTTGAAAGTAGAACCAACATTATAGATATTATGTACTGTTGAAATAACTAGAAAATGCATTTTTGATCAGTTTTAATGGAAGGAATGAATTTAGTTCACAAGACAGTAGCATATCACCTCTCTCAATCTTTTTGGTCACTGAGAAACTGTCATGCAATGTGCTGCTATTTTTTGTGGCACAAGTTCCATTTTTAAAAGTACATATGTCATATGCACTGGACATTCATGGTGGTTGAGGAGAAAGGATGTCCGTAAGTTTTATAGGTATTCATATGAGACAATGGTTTGGCGTTTTAATCCAGATTTCTTGAAACCACTCTGCTGGTACAGTACCTGCAAGCATTTCACAGCGCCTTTCAAACGTGGGCAGTTTGGCAATAAAAGCATCATCTTCTGATATCATGAGCAAAAGAAACGTAAAAAACAAAAGAATGAAAACACATATCCCAAATGAAATCAAGCAGTGACTATATCAACAAAACACAAAGAAGAATTTAAATGAGAAAAATAATTTAAAGGTCACTGAAATAGAAACGATGGAGCATTTTTCTTTTTGTAGAGTGTTATTCAAACTTCACAAGCAACAGCAAAGAAAGAAAACCAAAACACAACAAGAAAATAATTCTGTTCAATATTCTTTTGGACAAGGTCCATCAAATGGTATAATCTAGGAAGCAAATGTCCAAGTGCATAGATGAGATAGTTTGAAGCTCTGTTCATTACTATAGTTGGACTTGCATAGATACATTTTTCAAGTGAACAGACGGATGGAGAGGGAATATCTTTTTTTATGGCTTTCTGATTCTAGAGAGCAGCCAGTACATCTGTCCCACAACACAATGCAAGTCCAAAACCCCCACCTACTGTGTAACAGGGTAAAGCTGTGGGGTTGTCAAATGTAAGCATAGAGATCCCCTTCTAACAGGCCAGTTCAGGGATGGCCATATACAGTTTTGACTATGAGTCACTGCCTGTGTAGGCTCTGGGCTATAAACATTCCACAGCTCCTTCTCTTTTCTCTTGATGACACAGTGGTTGGCTTAAGCCAACCTGTTTGCTTGCCTCTCTGCTGCATCTTATAAGGAAGTACTTCTTCACACAACACACAGTCAACCTGTGGAACTCATTGCCAGGGGAAGTTGTGAAGGCCAAAAGTACAACCGGGTTTTTAAAAAAGAACTAGATAAGTTCATGGAGGATAGGTTCATCAAAGGCTATTAGCCAAGATAGTCAGGGATGCAGCCTCATGCTTTGGATTTTCCTAAACCTCTGACTGCCAGAAGTTGAGACTGAATCACTTGATAATTCCTCTGTTCCGTTCATTCCCTCTGAAGCATCCAACAGTGTCTACTGTCAGAAGACAGGATACTGGGTTAGATGGACCATCAGTGTGACTCAAGACCATTCTTATGTTCTTATTCAGCACTCTGTTTTGGCAGCAAAACATGCAGCTTTATTTGCTTTAGCATAGGCCTACCTGCTACCTCTGTCCCTATTAATTTGTAGCAGAAAATCAACATCAGGTCAAAATGGAAGCAGCCAATGGCACATTCAGCTTCCATAGAGAGAGCCACACATGACCTTTTTATTACACTGGGGAATACTAGGTGGGTTGTAGCTGTTTTCTGAGTGGCATTTGAATCAGCTTTATATGAAATGACAACACAATGATCCATGGAAGCTGGATGGTAGCACTTTACCAATAAGGTTTATCCATGCTTCTGAATTGCTGATGCCTCTCAAAATACCTCCCACCTCTGCCTTCTCTGCTAACATCTGTGCACATGTCCAGGTAACACAACATGGATACATTTTGATTTTCAAGAAACGGTTCATCTCAGTCACTTCTCAGAACCAACTGCTTCTGGGAGAAAGCAATAAGTCCTCCCACATAGCTTGTGACATGGGACAAATGAAGGGAGACTTTGGTAAAACAAAGATATATTTGAGGAATATGTTCCCACACTCCAGTACTACTGAGGGAGAGGGTTCATATGGAGATAGAGGAAATAGAACATGAAAAGGAGGGCATGACTGTCCTGTTAATGACTACAGTAAATACACTTGTTTAATAAAAAGATGAAAGGAGAAGACATTCATTCCTGATGCTAAAGAAAAGCCTCTCTGTGCTTAGTGCATTGAAGCATTAATTCAGTAACAGCTCATCTGTGTTAAAATACGAACCCTGTAACAATGCCATAGTTTATAAAGCTATACTGTGACTGGCTGAGCGAGCTTCTGATGAAGGAATTAGAGTTGCCCTTTTGAGTATGTATGACTCCTCCTGCAACAATATATTGACTTTGAATAATTTTTAAAAAGGAGGGCTGGGCTGAAACATTACTTCTTTCAAATTAGAGATCCAAGATGCACAGGGGTCATTAGAAAAGATGGGAGAGGTAGCAAAGGGATGAGTCCTGACAGAACTGTACCTTCTGCACTTGCTTTATCAAAAAGGGAGAAGTTTTCCTGCATTGTTACCTCTTCAAAAGTGTTGAAATCCTACAGTCTAGAGTGGAATTCTGCAAGGCAATATAGGACCCACCATTTTCAATTTGATCTAGGTGAAAAGACAGTGCCCATGGTCACTTATGGAGCTTTTAGAAGACTTCATCTTTAAAGCAATTTAAATATTGTTCATTGGGAGCATTGCCTACAACCACTAAAACTGGGGGGGGGGGACAATTTAAAAGCTTAAACAGCAGCTACAGGGATTAAATTTCCTGAAGGAACAAATCCAAGATGGCACCCAAGAGACCATTCCACAGATCTTGTCACATGTAGTTGTGCCGGCTGTCTTAAAGTAATTGTACCGTGTGCACAAGAAAAAATTTATTTATTGTCTCGATGAGGGAACTTAGTAAAAATAGGAGGCTGAGATCCTAAACCCCTTATTCTGACAAAAAAGTTACTTACTTCTTTTGTTTAAAAATCAGGTTGTTCATCTCACAAGAAGTTTAGATAATTCAGTGACTGTTCTAATAAGCACCTCATTTTTGGATGCTGCTCTGATCATCAAACTTCTGAACCTTTTGCAGTTCACCTATTACTCAGTGTTATGAACTCATACCACATTATATCTCAATAATCTTGATGCTCTTAAAGCTGTAATCTTCAACTCAACTAATATTGCTTTCATCTCCCAAAATACAATCCAACAAGGAAAACGGTAATTAAATACCATAGCTGCTTTTTTTGTACTAGAACCTTAAAAGAAATATTTTTGAAACATTGTCCTGTACTCTCCTTCTGGTTCATTCTTTACTGACTGAAGGAATGGAATGGAAATATACAGGAAGAGAGGTATTGTTAGTCACTTGCACTGACATATGTATGTTCATGATATTAAACTGGTAGAAAGGAATTCAACATGATTGCTGAGGGGAAGCATTTTTATGTTTCTTACATTGGAAAAGACTGTTCAACCCAGTGAGAACACGATTGCTGAAGTGCTAGCAAAACACAGCATATTTATCTCACCAGTTAGACCTGCCCAGAGACTTGCCTAAATTTCATTCAGACTTTTCATAGCATATCTGAAATGTAAATCAGTTTATTCTTAATTTATCGTTGTTTTCTTTATGCTATCTGCCATCCTATTTTCCAAAGTGTGCTCATGGGTAAGGATCCAAATATCAGACAAAAGCCTATGTTGATGAATACCAATTTCAGAGATGGTATATGAGAACGACAAATCACATATTTTTACCATTTAATCTTCATGACATTTAGCACACACAGAAATTTAGCACATCCTTGCTGAACACAATCCCCTGTGCATTAAAGTAAAATACATGCTAATTTGGATTTAATAAATTATATGCTGGCTACTCCAAGGTTGAAATGCATTTACTTCAGAGACCTGCTGCTGCTATAATGGGGACCCTGGGAAGTGGGAACAGAGGATAAAAACAAAGGCATTTGAAAAAAGAAAAAAATCATAGAATGGAGACATAATAAATTAAAGTTACAGCAAACAATAAGGAAACGAAAATGCCCTTGGGTTTTAGCCAGACACAGGCAAACTGCGAACATTCAGTTCCAGATTTTCCCCAACTTTGAGGGGGAAAGGTTGAATCCAGGGTCAGACCACCTCCATTTTCAAAGCAACAAAAACAATTCCTAAAATCACTTCTTCGTATTGGGAATAAAGCCTAAGCATAAAGCCTGTTTTTAATACTATACTTCAAGGCTATCTAGAGTAATGCCATTCAACATCAGATTGGGGACAACACACACATTGAAATTAATCAGTTTTTATTTTCAGATGTTCTGGATTTGAACAGCAGCAAATTGGCTTCCATGAGGGAAAGCTACACTGTTTATTTCAGACTAGCCAGGAAAAAATTTCAGTGGCAGTGTAAGCCCCCTTCCCCCACAATGCAAATGCCATATAGTAGTTGAACTGAAAATGGTCCTAAAGAAAACAGAGAACATAAGAAGCAAGTGGTAGAAGAACTGTCAAGACAGTTCCATCTGATGACAGTGACGACAGTGGGAAAGAGATAAGTGGCATAAACAATGGAAAATGAGGAGAATATTTGGAATAGAGAAGGGATTGAAGGAGGAAACAGAGAGATCTACAGAAGCAAGACATATGTCTTGATGAAGACAGAGGGAATATGAGAGAGAAAGACCTGCAGTCTGCAGCAGATAACAAGAATCCATGTGAGGAGATGGAGTGAAGGCCTTGCAAATGAGAAAGTGGCAGATACAGAGAGAATAATAAAAAAAAAAAAAAGAGTATTTTCTCCCTAGAAAGAGGAGGGAGGAGCCCTAAAGGGAGAAAGCCATGACTCAAAAGCATCCAAACCTAGGAGCTTTCAGCCTTCCAATATTTTTTGTCTTTATTTCACACACACCAGAGTGTTAACCTCATTTGTTTATCAAGCAAAGCAAGTTTTTAAAAGAGAGTGTCCTAGTTTCTCTAGAAGGAAACAGCATCATTTTTCCAAGTTCTAAGATGTCAGAAACTAATTGTTTTGAACACTTCTAAAGTTTTTGCAAGACCCCAAAATTTTATGATCTACCACTTTGAAGGCAAATATCAGATTGAAAACTCAACATGGTTTAGTAATAATTGTTTCCAAGATACCACCGTCCAGTTTCAGTCCTGGCTCCTCCTGCTGCTTTTGACTAAGTTTACAGAAACCAGCTAAAACTAACAACATGCCTCATTTGGTGATATCTTCTACTTTTACCAAATACCCATACTCTTAATATATTTTTATATCCAACAGAATAAAAGTACTCCTGTATAGCTTAGGTATTAGTTTATGTTTCATACCTGGATTACACTTTCTTTCACTTAAACTGCTTTAAAAGAATATGAACATAAAAGCAAAAATTTAGAAAGTGATATAACAAAGTAGAGGGTTTCAGGAACTCAAGTTTTTAAAAAAGCCATTCAACTCTATAAAAGATTATAAAAAACCTGTGTTTTTTACCAACTGTGGGAGTAGTGGCTGCACTCAAGGAATTGGTGGATGATATGGAAGAAGTACTTTCAGCACGGGCTAAAGGTGCTACCGGAGGAGGACTGGATGAGTGAATAGGAGGGCTAAAAGGCCTGGACTGTAGAAAAACACAAAATAGCACAAGATTAAAAATGCACATATTGTAACAGTTACACCAAATATAATCTGACGCCTTTGAACACAAACACAAGGGTTTTATTTATCATTTTCTGGCATCCTTGTGTCACCCACAGTGAGTAATACAGGTGTTAATGATTCTCACACCTTTAATACTAAAAGACCCTACTTTCTCAGAAGACCCAGATGATAAATATCGTCTTGCAAGTCTCAGTCTGTTTTCTCCTCTCACGTTACATAAACAATGTATTTTTACAATTTTAAAAAACTTTGCAGTGCTATAAAGTTTTAAAAGAAACAGGAGAGACAGGTGAGAATCCTAGATGCAGAGGGCCCGGCATTTGCTTCTGACCCGCAACACTATGTAACTATGAGATGGCAATTTAAGACCAGAAAATGCACGACAGGTGGTATGTTATGGGTCAATACCACACGAAGGAAGTATTTTGTGAGTTTCCGTTTGTGGTTGGAGTCACATGTATTAAATCTTGTGCAAACCCACTTGAAGCACTAAGTGTTCATTAAGTCCTAGTGGAGCCAACCCACTGACACGGAAATATGTAGGTATAAATTCAAAGAAATAAAAAATTATTTTTTCAGGGCACGATCCTGGAATACCTCTACAGGCAAAACTCCGACTGGCTGGCAGAGTTCTAAATAGCAGTAAGAGTTCTATATGCAGAGTGCTTTCAGGAATGGGCCTTAATTCCACAATGCATTAATATAGAGTAGGTTTGTAGCACTTTTTTACAGTATTACAAAGCATACCATTTTATTTATGCATAAGTTCTTACTTATACTGCATTTTAAAATATGGACACAGGATAGTTATTATAGCATGATATACCACCAAGACTAGAACACATCCCTCCCCTCCTCACCAGCCAATAGGGATTTCCCAGTGTTCCTATGACAAGATGCTTAGTTTCACTCTTACAGTATTTTGCTTAAGCCCTATGCAAACTAGAATGCTTGCTAATTCACTGGAATAGCATCTGTTTGTAGAAAATCATAGACTAGGCAGCACTGAATGGGCTCAAGGCTTGTCTATGCTTCAAAATTTACTGAAATAGCTATACTGGAATAGTTATTTCAGAACATTTCCAAGTGTAGACAACCCTTAGAGTTAGCCTAACATGAATTACAGTATAATTTCTTCTGGCACAAGAGAAGCAATCTATTATAAATCACATTGTTGCTGAGGATTTTCAATTGAATTAAAAAGTTTTAGGACATGTAAAACATTCATGAATCTCTCATCTTCAAGAATGTAAAAATAATCTACACTTTGCTGCAGGACACTCTTGGTTTCTAACTTGTAGGAATAAATAACTATTTGCAAAAATATTAACTCAGATAAAAATCATTCACTCTGCTGAACTGATGTCCCTTTTGTATTAGGTTCCTGCAAATACTCTAGTGAACAAATTTAGTGGCCAGAATGTTTCAACAAACAGCATATTTTAAGGCCAGGATAGAAAATGTGTTAGGAAAGTGAATCTTGAATTCATAAACAAGAGTATTCATATCAAAAATCCTGATTCTAAGAGTTAGGGTTTATCCAGATCAGGTAAGATGACCAGATGTCCCAATTTTAGAAGGACATTCCAGATAGTCAAAGCTTTTTCTTATGTAGGCACCTCTTATTCCTTGCTCCCTGTCCCCATTTTTCTTACTTGCCATCCGGTCACCCTGAAATCAGGGAACAAACACAATCTACTGTGTCCACTCAAAAAGAACACGCTGTTCATACTGAATACTCTCAGGGACCTGTTAGCAAGCCACCAGCAGATCAAGACTCATTCACAGAAATTCTCCCACGTGTAATTTCTGATGAATAAATTATAGAAAACTAAATTGACCAGGAACCATTTGCACTCATTTATTTGCTAGGAATTACTTGTTTTATCAGACATGAAAATCCTTATTCGTTCTGAGCTCCCCCTCTCGTTTGCGGCTGTGGAAAGGGTGAACATACCACATCGCCAACTCCAGGCTTCCCTGGAGGCAGTTTGGGCCGAGATGGGGGCCGAGGTGGAGGAGGTGGAGGGGTGCTGCTGCTACAGGCAGCCAGTGGAGTCGCTGGACGAGCAGGCGATGAAGAACCTGAAATAGACACAGGCTGTAAATACAAGACTAAACGCAAACTGCTCTCTCGACACTGAGCTGCACACAGCACACTCAGCCGAGTAAGCAAACGAATGCTAGTCCAACTTCTAACTCACATTCACAGCTACCACCTTGCAAGCCCAGTTATAAACATGGCAGTGTGGAAGAGCAAGTTACAGCTGATCGTCAAGCAGGCCATTGTAAAACCCAAAACTCAATTATCTGCTGTGGAGTTACAGTATGACAGTTCTGGTTTGAGCTGGCTTTATACCAACCTCTACATTTGCATGTGCACACAGTAATGCAGACTATGTAGGTGTGATTTTCTGAGCATAAAATCAGAGGCTAAATGCTTCATGGTGGAAGCTTTTATATTTAAAGTATCAGAAGTTTTAAATCTTCTCTCTTGAATATCAGTATCATGTCTGTAAATTACATGCTGGCAGAGTTTGGAAGCAAGTGGTTACCTATCTTTGTACTTGTGTTTATTGGATAGATAATTGCAGTGAGTTACTCTGAGTGGCAACTACTGATAACTTTACAATGTCCTTCAGTTTAACTTTCTCTTCGCTCAGCTCCTGGCTTCTCTTCTAGTTATTTGTGTATAAGCTTCTTTTCTCTAACTCTGAATGTCTTAAATTCATAAAGTCTATAAGTTCACTGGGTTTTAGGATAAGGGAAAAACTTTTAGCAATTGAATTTATTATCAAATTTCTTGTAGTAAAGAGACTATTTTTCTATGTACTTTGCAGTGGGCCTGCTTTTTGCAAGCATTATCACTGGTGTAAAATATTTGTTATTTCAGAGATCTTGATGGATTTACATGCAAGACAGGGGAGAGAGGGATTTTCTTAGAATTCATGGAACATTTTAAAAAAATAATACCACTGTCCAAACTTCTGGTGGGGAGAGGGCAAAATATCAGGGAGGTCCAGTAGGGTGGCCAGCATATAAACTGTCTGGGAAGAATTTATCCTATTTTATAGCTGGAGAGATTGAGAAAAAAAATTGAGAGAAATTCATTCTAAGTGCGCAAGCATTGTTGAGGGGATTGAAATAACTGCAGTAGGCACTATAATGAGCAGTAAGGTTTTGTAAGATTCGGAGCAAATCTTGATGCTGAATACATGATATATTCAAGTTTTACTTTGGATCTATTCCTCTTTTTTATGATCTTTGTTACAAAATTACAGTGAGGCTATCAAATCCTGGTTATGCAGCTGATACAGAGGTTAGCAAAGATGACATTTAAGATAACTGACTCTCAGGGAATACATGAATATTTTGAAAACCCCAGAGCCTTGGCAGAAGTAGTTTACAATGATGGGGACAAACCTTGCACAAATCTTTTGATTTTTATTTCGTTGCATATTATTGTAAGATGGCATACGATCATTAAACAAGAATGACAACTGAAATGGGGAAAGGGCAGAAAGTTATAAGATGTCTTTGGAGCCCAAAGAATCCATTGAAGAAAATTGTTTTAAAAAAATATAGTTACCATAAAAGTCAAATTTTAACTAACTAACTGTGAAGCTCAGATGCTTCATTTTGTCACTGACGACTGTCACCTTGCTGTGAAAATAGTCTTGCCGCAACTTAATGAAAAGGAATGGGATGGTGTAATTAACAGAATACGTGATATGCCATTTTGATGCAACTAATAAAGTTTAACATACCAGGATAAGTTCAGCAATAATATTGTATACAAATACATTTTATAGTGTACTGTACAAAAATAACTTTAAAACTGCTTCAACCCCTAAATTAAGATTTACCAATACCTCTAAATAGAGGAGACATAAGAATAAGGATACATAAATTGGGATTTATAGGACCATCGTTGCAAACTCATTTGTTAATGAGTTTTAAAGAATACTTTAAAGCACATTGTTTGGCAATGTAATGACAATTGTTATAACTATATATTAGGATGGTGTGCTTGGTTTTTCATTTTTCCATTTAACATAGAATCAGTTACCTTAAGAATCCAACACTTTGTTAATTTGAAAATATGAAGCTTGAAAATGAAATCTATAGAAACAAAAAACTGCCCCGATATTACATAAAATTTTGGGTCAAAAGTTAGGTTCTGATTTATTAAAATCTTGGCCACCAATTTCTGCAATTTAGAAAATCAACCCTCTTATTTTGGAGCCTAAAGTTGGTTTTAGGAGACCAATTTTCCACTTCAGTCAATAATAAACTTCTTGCCTTGCAAGAAAGATTATTTCCATTGAATAACCCCTAACAGGACTGCAAGAATTCCAAGGGGGCAGGATTATAATTTGTATTTATCCATATTAATGTTTTAAATAGCTAGAGAAGCAACAATTGTTAAAGTTCTAGATATGAGAATTTTAAAATGAATGGAATTTATTCTTGAAACATATTCAGGGTTCCTTGAATTCCACTGTGCTTCTATACCGCCTTCTGCACCAAGTGTAATGGAATTCTGCTGCAGAATCAACATGTAATTGAATGCAATCCAACATCTACAAAATCCAGTTGTAGAGCTACAGAATTCTTTGCCTTTAAAAAAAATGTTCTGCCAGCAAACTATTGTATAGCACTGGAATATATCCAGCTGACATTACTTTACTTAAAAGTAAAGCATAAGCAGAAACTTAAAAAAAAAAAGATATGTGTAACAGACATGGATGTGTGTGTGTGTGTTTCCTCAATGAGCTGCTGAAAAGATTAAAAATTAGAGATTAGCCTGCTAATTTGGAACAAAAAGAACCAAGCTAATAATCAGCCTCAAATAAGGAACAAAGAAGCCAAATCCCCTCCTCCCCCTTGGTTTAAAGATTTAGATGGATGAGACGAGGACCTCTCCATCTTTTCCTCTTATGAGTCCCAACAGGCTTCCACTTTGGTGTTTGAGCAGAACCAGCAGTCCCTGCTGCTGTGTTAAAATCCCATAGCTTTCAGGGGTTCCCAGGAATAAGACAACACCATATTCAGGGACAGCTCTGACCTGAGGTCAACTGAAACAAGTGGAACAGGAATGGACAGTTAGCCAGAGCCTAGCAGACCACATAAGCCTGAAAGGAATATCACCAAAGGATTTGGAATGGAGTGAGAAAAAGGCCTGTTGAGAGTTTGGAGAGGTACTTACTATAGCATAGGTCAGGAGAACACAAATAGCTGGTGGAAGGACAGAATGATGTGGCTGAAATGAATAGGGAACGGATTTATATAAACCCAAACTGCCAAACTCTCCCTCCACCAATGGTGACCTTTCCAACTGCTGGCCCTTTAAAAGTGACACAAGGCATTCTGCATCCCACATTCTTGTAGGGTGGCTTCACACATCAGCATTATCAAGTAGATCAGACATGCTGACTGATCACATGCTACAAGATCAGTGGTCCGTTACACACACGCAAAAAAGCCAACACACAGCTATCAGGGAAGAGAGGATGGATCATAAAAATTACAGCAAAATTAAGGGAGACATCATTTAATGGCCATATGCACAGCATGTTCAGAACTCCCCCTTACCCTATAGTACCATGGTCATCACTGGGTACTGTTAAATGACAATGGTTTTAAGTTTCTCTCACTCCCATCTGCACAGTATGTTCCATGCTGCCCCTCTATGTGTGGCACGTCCTCTTTATCCCAGTCTCCCAAAGCCACCACCCTCCTCATTAAAATCTACCCTAAAAGTCCAATTCTTCTGCAGTGTTTATAATTATTACAGGTGATACTTCCACCCTGGAATTTTCCATTGTGCTCCATCGTCTGTGTGCCTGCTTTTAGAGAGCAAACATCATGGCAGAGCGTGTCTGTATTTCTGCGCATTGTGCAGAACTCTAGAAACGGTGTTAAACAAAAATATCAGCAGTCCCTAAGGTCCCTCTCTCACAAAATGCTGAGCACCCTCAACACCAACAGACATCAAGTGTGATCAGTACCTTGCAGGATCAGGTCCCTAAAGCTTTTTATCTAGATGGCTCCCCAGAGCACTTTACAAACACAACACAGAAAAATCACTTATACCCACCACTGAAATGGTTACCTCTAGGCAGGAGTATTTAAAAACCCATGTCAGTGGGAAATGCACTAATGGAAACAAAGAATTTCAAAATAACGTGTTCAACATTAGCATCAGGGCCAAGTGTAAAACATGGGATTCTTTTTCTCCAAATACTGATAACTTCTATCTTATTTAGGGCTTGTCTACATGGGGAAGTTGATCAGCAGAACTACACTGGTATAATTATACATCTACAGCTATACTGCGTTAATTCCCCATGTGGACATGCTTATTCCGAGATATAAGAGCGTCTGTTGCTAGTTTAGTTTATGGCACTATGTTCATATGGAAAAAGGTACTGGTATAGTAACTACAGCAATATAATTATACCAGTATAGTTCTGCCAGTACATTTCCCCATGAAAACAGGATTTTAGTCATTAAAAATAACGTGATCAAGTTGTACCCCTCTTGAGAACAACAGGAGAGATGCTGGGAAAACCGACCTCCGACAAGGTCATTTGATCTCCTGACATAAACCAATTTAGAATTAAACTGGTGTAGCCAATCAACCAGCAAACTTCAAACAAATCCAGGTTTTACTCTACAGTGTTTACTTTAAAAAGCCATTTATCAAAATGTTAAATGAGGCTAGTTCAGCCTCCCACTATCTAGGATCCTCAAGGACATTCTCAGGATGAAGTAGTAGAGTTATACTAAATTTACTGCATCAGAACTTCTATCTGCTGGACTTCTGTTTATCTGGCTTTCTTAGCCTTAAGGTGACTTGGCAGCACGTGCTATCAGTGCCTCATGTGAACACACAATGATTTCCTTAAAAGTCACAGTTTTGTTTTCTGAAAAGTTGGCCAACATTTGTTTTTTCACAATTTTTGTTCATTTTGCAGTCCTTGGAGGATTATGGCAGTGTGGCAACGGTGCTGAATTCCATGGCTATAGGCAGTTTGGGGCCCTGCAAACACACGTGTCACAGGTAGATATCTGGGAGAGAAGTTCAAACTGTTGAACACATGTACTTATTTAAAGCAATAAGCATGATCTTTGGTGAAAAGCTGTCTAGATTTATCTTGGAGTCTGATTTGTGGAGTCACAACTCACCCTCTAATGTCAGACACTCAACAATGACAGGGTAAAAGGAAACATGATATCTAGGGTAGAAGCTTGACTTGGACCACAAGAGCATTGGATGAAAAATACGCCACTGGGGGCACAGTACAATCAAACAAAAGGGAATGACTGATGCTTAAAAGCCAACTAAGAATAGCTAAAAGGCTGTGTTCACAGTGCAGCAAAAAGGCATTCATGGGCACACTGAAGCACACTCAAGCTATAAGACATACCACTGGGGCTTCCTGTGCCACTGCTGGAGCTGGGTCCAGGTGATGACACCACTGTTCTGTAGGTAGGTGGCGGAGGGGGAGGTGGTGTAGCTCTCTGTCCCAACCCAAAATCTTTAGGAGATGCTGCTGATTCTAAGTTATCATCTTTAACGTGGGTTTGCTCAGAAATTTTCTTCTGAACCTCTTCTAAATTGAGAGGTGATGGAACATTGCGGGAAGTTTCAACAGCTAGAGATTCAGCTGGGATTTCTGATGCCACAGGTGGGGACACCACTTTTTCCCTTGAAGTCAACTCTGCAGTTATGTTTTCCGGGGACTGATCAGAAAAATTGACCCATTTATCTTCTGCATTAACAGCAACAGACTTGGGGGATAATACTGGGCCAAAAATGCTGTCCAAGTCATTGATTGATGGTAGTTTGTCACTTTTGACCTCTGTTGCTGTCTGGTCACTTCCTGTGGTCAAAGTAGTTTATTTTAAACTTCAATATCGATTGGCATAGCTGAAGTTGCACTATACTCTACATTTACATGGGGCTTGCAAAGTCAGCTATATCCCAGCAGAGATATTTAAAAAGCATATTTTCTTACAAGCTATTTGAGACATAGTTCATGTGCATGAAAATATCTACATAACACGGTTATGCAAAATGTACAAAAACCATATGTGATTGAAATACATACCCGATATGGAAAAAAGCATGCACTATACACTATATGTATATTTTTCTCGTATATTACACATCATATCTACATCCTACTGAATATATAATTGGCTAGCAATATTCATTATGCTTTGTCTAAATAACTTAATATTGTGAATTATTGAATATTAAAAATGCACACACAACACAGGAACCTGAGATTT
The DNA here is from genome assembly GCA_007922155.1 of Mesoclemmys tuberculata. NCBI lineage: Eukaryota > Metazoa > Chordata > Testudines > Chelidae > Mesoclemmys > Mesoclemmys tuberculata. The sequence continues at coordinate 39,816,429 of ML675646.1, forward strand.
ACATAATATATATGTATACGTGCAGATATACTATTTTGGAACACTTAAAATATACTGGCAATGTACATGCAGTATACAGGATATAGGTTTTTTTTAAAAAAGCGTTATTCATGAACTGAATCATCATGCATCATTTTTTGTTAATTTTTGAGCAAATCTAATTTTGTAACCATTATGGAAATAGAATTCATCAACACAGCTATATTGCAGCCAATGGAAATAAACCACACATATTCCTCTAGTACTCAAACTTTTGTCTGTCCCTCTTACTCTGGAACGCTGATGATCATACTGGACCCTTACACAGCATAGCACCTTTTATGGGAGATCTCAAAGTTAAGCAAGTCTAATCACATCCCAGTGAGGTTGTATTACACCTATTTAATCAAGAGGTAAACTGATTAACACAGCAATTAAAATAACCCATACAAAGTCACACAGTCAGTGGCAAAGGTGGTTGAATCCAAGAATCCAGAGCTATACCCACGTCACCACTACCAGAATGACTACATACCTTCCTGTGTACATTTATCTACATCTACATTGCTATAGACACATCTATCTACATCCATTGCATATTTTTACATTTTAGAAAACCATCTTCTGATTCTGTTGTCATAAGAACTAAGATTGTACTTTAGGGATTAAAATATAGTCAATTTTAGAAAGAGACCTTTCCCTATTGCCATACTTGATACACATACTGAAATATGCAGCAAGTCAAAAGTCGGCAGATAAATGATCACGTATGGCTTTGTATTTCATTTGCTCTTGTTGATGAATGCTATTTTATGCAGGTAGACAACTCCCATCTGCATAGATAAATAATGAAAAAATGAAGATACGCGAGTATGAATAAAGATATTGATGAATAGAGCACTACGTTCACTGCACAGAAATTCTGTACGACTAAATGGCTAAATAATATACCAAATTCGCATTGTATGCTCATGCTGCATAATGTAACTATTGTTCTCTGTGCAATGCATCTGTTTCAAAGAACAATGACTGCATTTCTTTATTTAAACATACAGTTCTGATTTTAGTTGATAAATTTGTGTCTGCTAGCAACATCAATAATATGGCTATAAAGCACCTCATTTACTCCTGTTGCATTCCACATAGCTTAGATTTTTTTCACCATACATATTTACTAGTATTATAGTTAACACAGCTATTTGGCATACCTTTGCATGAACAACAATGAGGATTACTAATTCTAGATTAGATCCTACTTTTGCACCCAAACCTCCCACTGAAAATCAACAGGAGTTTGGGGTAAAAGTATGACAGGATCAGACCCGGATCTGTTTTAGAAAAAGGAAAGCTAATTTTGCACCCATATTTCATAAGAACTGAACCTTAAAAAACCATTCAAAATGGAAGTTAAAAACCAATTTACAGAGCTACTATAACAGTTTCCGGTATAACTTTAGATTTAGTGTCATATTTCTTTACTAAAATGGCTCAACACTAGAAAGTGGGAGAGGAAATGAACCAACAGATAGTAAAGGTAACAACAACATCATTCAGAATCCAAGGGCTCTATATGTAGGACTTAGATAGTATAATTTTGAACACAATAGATGCTAAAACATCTGAAATAAAAAGGAAACATAAAATTCATATGAGTTAAACCTACAAATACGTTCAAATACATGGCCATTATGCAGATTTCATCAGAGTGGACCTGATTCTATAAGTATTACACATGCAGAAATTGCACTGAAATCTGTGGGGATTCTGGAGTCAGTGGTTACAGGACCATGCCCAGTTATGCACTGTGTGTATATCTCTCTTATGCTAAATTATTTCATGAACTAATAAGCATTATGCCTCATTCTTACCTATTCCAACTGTTAAGGGAGAGCCAGTCCTAGGTGGTGTAGCTGGAATGTTTTTCGGTGGAAGTGGTGGAGGTGCTGCAAAAACAGGTCAGAGGAAAGAATTTAAGTTCAAGAGATATATCCAGTTTCTTATGAGCTTAACAGTTGATTCTTTGAAGAACAGGCTAGGTTCCCTCTATTTATTCCCTCTATTCTTTTTATGTCGTTGAAGGTGCAGAGATGGTAAAGTTTAATTGCACGCCTGTCTCAAGATTTAGCTATGTACCACAGAGATAATGGCTAGGACTTTTTTTTATCATGATAGATTATTTTAATAGTCTGACCTCAACCTCTGCCCAAAACTTGAAAGCAACCCAAATGTTGGCAGCAAAAAAACAGAACAAAAGTACTAAAACTTCATGCAACTTTCTTAACATTATTTTTCCTTTTGCAAAGCTTTACACTTTGATTCCTGGTACTGACTAGACCCAGAAAGTTCCAAAATCATGATGGGCTCTAGAGACTGTCCTGTTCTAGACAATGTCAAACGTTTGCACCTACCAGCCCACAGTCACGCAAAATGCACTTCTAAACCTTTTTAGATTTGCTAGAACTGAGGTGGTGAGACATCACATGAGGTGCAGTAAGTGTACAATTAATAGTTTCAGGGGCTGCAGAAAGGAGGAAAAAAACAGATCAAGAGAAGATGTATCGCAAAACAAGATGATATCTTTGTGGATTGACAGAAGAGAAAGTTATGCAGTAACTGAGGCTCTGCATGTGTGTCCCCCTGTGGGTGCTTCACTTCAGGTGTCGGTGTGTCCCGGTGCTGCCAATCAGAGATTTCTGCAGCAGTGCCTGTACGGGTCACGCATGCGCGGAAGGTGTCTCACCGTGCTGTTAGCTCCCTAAACTGCTGCTCACACAACCCAACCCCCTCAGTTCCTTCTCTGTGGTGGAGAAATATACAAACTCTGAAGGAGAGAGGAGGACGGGGAGTAGTGGAGCACCCACTGGGACACACATTTCAAAGAACCTCGATGAGTTGAGTAACTTTCTCTTCTTCGAGTTATGTCCCTGTGGGTGCTCCATTTCAGTTGACTGTAGAGCAGTATCCCATCCCTGGTGGGGGAAACTTCAGTGTTGTCCCGGTAACTGATGTTAATCCCGGGGATCCTAATTGAGGGTCCATGTTTGCGTTAGTCATGATCGCGTACTGATTTATAAACGAGTGTTTGGAAGCCCAAGTGGCCACCCTACATATTTCAGATACGGGAACATTGTTGAGGAAGGCAACGGAGATCACCATCGCGCTAGTAGAGTTTTGATACGGACTGGTGGCTTTGTCCCTGATTGTTCGTAACATAGCTGTATACATCGTGATGTCCATCTGGATAGTCTTTGGGTGGATATTGAGGTGTCCTTTGAGCGTTCTGTTGTAGAGATGAATAGTCTCGGTGATTTGAGAAACACTTTGGTTCTGTTGAGGTAGAAGAATAGTGCTCTTCATACATGTGTGCGCCATCTAACCTCTAGTTGATCTTTGTGAGGTTTCGGATAAAATGTTGGCACATACATGGCCTGGTTCACATGAAAAGAGGGGGATATTGTTGGTAAAAATTTCAGATGGGGTCTCAGTGACATTGTCTTTGCAAAAAATGGGATGAGGGTGAGTGTGCCATAAGAACTCTTTTCTCACCTATTCTTCTTGCCGAGGTAATGGCAACTAGAAATGCTACCTTCGTTGACAGATGAAGGAGTGAGCACGTGGCTAGGGTCTTGAAAGGGGGATGTGCAAGGACTTTTAACACAATATTTAGGTCCCATGCTGGTGTGGGTTCATGTATTTCGGGGTATAGGTTCTGAAGACCTGCCAAGAAATGTTTTATGGTAGGGTGTGAGAAAATGGGTGATGATTCTCCGTTTTGATGGACTGTGTTAATGGCTACAAAGTGTACTCTGATCAAATTCAGGGATAATCGGGCAATTTTTAATTCTAATAGGTATTCAAGCACCTATGGTAGAAGTGCCAAAACCATGGGAATAGTTTTAATTTGACACCATATACTAAATCTTTTCCATTTTTTGCAGATACGTTTTGCAAGTGGATGGCTTTCTGTTGTTAAATAATACATTTTGTACCTGTCTTGAGTACATTCTCTCTATTAGGTGGAACCAAGGAGTCTCCAGACTGTTAAATGAAGCATGTGCAGCTTGGGGTGAATTGTCCTGCTCTCATTCTGCGATAAGAGGTGTCTCCCCGTAGGAAGTCTTAGTGGGATCCGAATGGACATTTTCATTAGGTATGGGTACCACGGTTGTCTGGGCCATGCTGGTGCTATAAGAATGATCAAGGAATGGTCCCAGCATATCTTGTTTACTACCTGTGATAAGAAAGGTAGTGGTGGGAATATGTATAGTATTGCCCCTTTCCATTTGAGTAAGAAGGCATCTCCTAGAGATTACTATCCCTGTCCTGGTCTGGAGCAAAATTGGTATGCCTCTGCACAAGTTGTTTGGGTTCATCCACCAGTCTAGGGAGTCTTTGATTATTGGAGGGACTGTTAGTTGTCTGTTCAGTCTGTGTCTGTTTGGAATGAAGACTGAATGTAGCCATCCTTGGAGGCCTCATGTGCAGCCTGGCATATTGTACCATGAGGGTGGTGGCTGCCATATGGCCCAGCAGCTGGAGGCAGGTGAGTGCTGTAATATAAGGACTGGTTTTGATTTCTAGAATAAGGTTCAATATTGTGTGGAATCTGAGTTGGTAGTATTGCTCTAACCCTTATTGAGTCGAGTTGTGCCCCACTCGTATAAATGCTAGGGTTTGAGATGGTGCCGTGACCAATTTCTGGTAATTTATCTGCAGGCCTAGTCCTTGGAAAATATCTATAGTTCTCTGTGGATTGTATTTTGCCTCCGCATAGGTTGGGCTTTGGAGAGGACAATCGGCTAGGCACAGAAAAATCAATCACCCCAGGTGTCATAGGTGTGCTGTGACCACTGGAAATATTTTGGAAAAGATTTGCAGTGCAGTGGAGAGGCCAAAGGGTGATACCGTATATTGGTAGTGTTCTGTACCAGCTATAAACCGAAGAAACCGGTCGATGAGATGGATTTATGATAATATAAAAGTAAGCATCCTTTAGGTCGAGAGCTGACCTAAATCTCCAATCTCTGCATTCAAATGCAGGAATTATTGTTAAAATGACCATTTTGAGTTTTTGAATATGGATAAATTTGCTGAGCCCTCTGAGATTTAGAGTTGGTCTCCACCCCCAGTTCTTCTTCTGTGTAAGATGATACTGGGAGTAGAATCCTCTGCCCCTTTATTGAGGTGGGACCTTTTCTATTGCTCCCAGTTGTAGTAAGTGGAGCACTTCTTGCTGTAGCAGGTGCTCATGGGAGGGGTCCCTGAAAAAAGATGGGAAGGGTGGATGGGTGGGTGGTATTGATATGAAGGGGATGGAGTAGCCCATATAGATGATTTCTAGGGCCCATCCGTCTGTGGTAATTACTGCCCACTTGGTGAAAAAAAGGCATAGCCAGTGTCCAAAAATGGTGTTCCTGCTGGTGCGATGTGTCTGAGACCCTCAATCAAGCCTTTAAAATGACTGCTTGGACTGAGCTGATTGAGAGGAGGTGGACTGGTTTGATGGTTGTCTTCTTTGTGGCCTCTGCTTCTGCCTGTAACTATCATAAGGCCTTTGTTGGCAGTTGGAAGAGAAGTCTCTCCCCTGGTATGATTGATACCTTCTACATTTGAACGATGGAGCATATGTCCCCAAGATTCTGAGGGTCATCCTGGAGTCCTTGATAGAATGTAATCTCTCATCTGTTTTTTTAGAGAATAGTTTGTCTTTATTACAGGGAAAATCTTCCACCTTTGTTTGCAGGTTCCTTGGAATGCCAGAAGATTGGAGCGAGGAGGCATGGCGCATAACAACAGCTGTTGCTGTCATGCAAGCTCCCATATCTGCTATGTCAAGGGATGTCTGCAGAGCTGTTCGTGCAATTAGTTGGCCCTCGTCTACTAGTGACTTAAGTTTGTCTGTCTTCAGGTAAGTACTGTTTCAGTTAATTAATTTCCATAATTATTGTGATCATACTTGGCTAATAGGTCATTATAATTAGCCACTGTAAATTGCAAGATTGTTGAGGAATATGCCTTGCAACCGAACAGGTCTAGACATTTATTGTCTATCACCTGGAGTGAATTTTGGCTGAGATTGTTTACTCCTGTGATGTGCTGTGTCAACCACCAGGGAACTGGGAGGAGGGTGAGTGAATAGGAACTCCACACCCTTTGATGGACATAGTATTTCCTACAGGCCCTCTTACAGGTTGGTGGGATTAACGCCGGTGTTTGCCAGATTATATTGGCAGGCTGCATTATTGCATTATTAATCGGCAGGGCTATTTTCATATTGGCCGATGTATGTAGTGTTTGCAGTAGCTTGTGTTGGGTCTCTTCAACCTCCTATAGAGGTACGTCCTAGCTTATTGCTACTCATTTAAACAATTCTTGAAATCATCGGTCGTCATTGGTGTCGGAGGCATTACTGCCGCGTCCAGAGATGAGGAGGAGTTGTGGGCTGGAGAGTTCTCCTCTTGTATCCCGTCATCTGACTCCTCAGGATCCCCATCCTGTCCAGGGGATGGTGGAGCAGGTTTTTCTAAGGCTGTAGTCGATGTTGAAGGCACACCCTGCTGAGCCCAAAGGGATGTGCATGGATCCCCTGAAATGTCATGTGAATGGGAAGATCTTTGAGAGAGCAGTTTCATCTGTTTGATCCACTCCCTCATAGTCCTTTCAATTTGAGCCAGAGATTTTAATGAACACAAAGACTGCCTTCTATCTGGAGAAGACTGGTATGGGGAGAACACTCACCCATGTCAGCTTTCTTTGTCATCACTGGATAATGGAATGGGAAGGGGTGAGATTGATGACTGCAATGCCTACACATAGGGTGATCTGTTGGTACCGTAGAGAGGAGAATGTGATGGAGGTGTATCCTCTTGTGTGTGATGCCGTGAATGTTTCATTGGTGCTGCTGGCACTGAGTCGATCTGCTTTTTCAGTCTGGTGGTCGGTGTTGCAGATTTTACTTTTGCCCTCACTGGTGCTGATATCAGTGATGTTGCGGATGACGGTGCCGAAGATAGCAGCATGCATGTTGGTGTGGGTTTCAGCACCAGCTTAGCTGGTGTTGACGGTACCGTAGCCGATGTTGATTTGCAGCTCGGTACCAATGAGTTCTTGGTGCCGACAGTGCCAGAAGTAGTAGACACCGTGACTGAAGAGACCTGTCTAGAGACCGCTTTAGTTTTGGAGAGTCTCTGACAGGCGAGTCGTGCCTCTTTTCCTTCTTTCGTTGGAGGTTTGGACCATAGTGCTGCTCTTTTCTCCGGTATCAGATCTGGAGGTGGGAAGCAGGATTTTTCCATAAGGATAAGTTTGAGGTAGAGATCTCTGTCTTGCCTGGTTCTCGCTTTGAATTTGGTGCAGTGCGTACATTTGGCAGGGATGTGTCCCTCTCCAAGGCACCAGACGCAGAGAGTGTGTCCGTCCAAGATCGGGATCGCCTCCCTGCAGGACTCCCATCTCTGAAATCCTGGTGATCCAGACATTTTAAAGTTGTAGGGAAGATGGTGCTTCCGTATGTCTAATTGAATATAACTATAATAAAAACATAGATATTTTTAAACTAACAACTTATTCTATGCTTGAAAACTATAACTAAACTATGCCTAAATTAACTATTTTAAAACTTTTATCTTAGGAGGAAAGGAGTGCTGCAGAGCTCCATCTCAGGACGAGGACAGTTGAGAAGGAATTGGGAGGGCGGGGGGCATGTCAGGCTGCGCAAGCAGCGGTTAGGGTGCCAACAGCACCGCAAAACACCCACCGCATATGCGTGGCCCATACAGGCACTGTTGCAGAAGTCTCCGATCGATGGTGCTGGAACACACTGACACCTGAAGTGAAACACCCACAGGGACATCACTCAAAGAAGAAGAAAAGATTATAAGGAAAGAGGAAGGGCTAAAAGAAATTGAAGTTTAGAGAAGGGAGATTAAAATAAAAGAGGCAAGTAAGAAAGGGATACTGATCAGGCAGCAAGATTTACAGCTGAGCACGACAATACATTAAAAGTCCACTTATGATGGGACAAGGCAAATAAATATGCATACATTATTTTCTGGTGCATGTTATTTCTTGGAAAACAGTATACAGGCGTAGCAAAATCTGTATGATGAGAGTCATTCAGTAGGGGCTCTTTCCTTTCTTCTCAAAGCACTGGTGGAAAATGCCACAAGCACTATTTTCCAGGTGTGTTATTTATTCATTTTTATTTCCACAGGCTAATCCTGATAAGGTGGACAGTTTGTTTACTGTGTTATTGCCTGGAGGCTTGTTAAGAAGGAGGGCATTTGCCTGTGCCACAATATGCCCATAAATGTACATTAATCTAGTACTTGCAAATATACAGCACAATTTGTAATGTTCTCTTTTATAAAAAAGACTGGCTTCTGTGTACATAGCAGTAAGGTTTCTCTCTCTACCCAAGGTCAAGGTGGTAGATGGTACAGGAAGATTAACAGAGGCGAGTTATGGAATTGCACTGCATTTGTATATATTAATCCTGAAAATGCTAGCATCTTCTACATTGCAAACTGAATGAATGCTTAGAAGGACATGTATAATATATCTTCTTAGACTCCAGAAAGCAGGGAAGGTTTAGCCAAATTTCTACTAATTTTACAAATTTCTTTTGCTCTTCCTTCTTTGACGAGGATACTGGAATAGTGATGGGGAGACTCTGTAGATATAGATACCTTGATTTTAGTAAGGCTTCTGACACAGTCCCACATGACATTCTCATAACCAAACTAGGGAAATGTGGTCTAGATGAACTTACAACAAGGTTGGGTACAAAACTGGTTGAAAGACTGTACTTAAGGAGTAGTTATCAATGGTTTACTATCAAAGTGGATGGATGGATGGATGTAGTGGGGTCCTGCAGCGGTTTATCCTGGCTCTGGTACCATTCAATATTTTCATTAATGACTTGGATAATGGAATGGAAAGCATGCTTATAAAATTTGCAGATGACACTAAGCTCAGATGGATGTTAAGCACTTTGGAGGACAGGATTAGAATTCAGAACAACCTTGACAAATTGGAGAACTGTCTATATCAAATGAAATTCAATAAAGGCAGGAACAAAGTATTATCCTTAGGAAGAAAAAAAAAATCAGATGCACAACTACAAAAATGGGAAATAAGTGGCTAGGCGGTAGTACTGCAGAAAGGGATCAGGGAGTTATAGGGGATCACAAATTGAATATGATACAACATCGTGATGCAGTTACTAAAGGCTAATATAATTCTGGGATGTATTAATAGGAGTGTCATATGCAAGACACAGGAAGTAACTGTCCTGCTGTATTCAGCACTAGTGAGGCTTCAAATGGAGTACCGTGTCTCATTCTAGACACCACACTTTAAGAAAGATGTGGAAAAAAATCACAGAGTTCAGAGGAAATCAACAAAAATGATAAAAGGTTTAGGAAACCTGACCTATGAGGAAAGGTAAAAAAACTGAGCATGTTTAGTCTTGAGAAAAGAAGCCTGAGGGGCCTGATAATAGTCTTTGTATACATTAAGAGCTGTTATAAAAAGGCGGGTGATCGATTGTTTTCTATGTCCACCGAAGACAGGACAAGCAGTAATGGGGCTTAATCTGAAACAAGGGAATTTAGGTTAGATATTAGGAAGACTCTTTCGAACCAGTGAGGATAGGTAAGTACTGGAATAGGCTTCCAAGGGTGGTTGTGGAGGTTCTCAAGACAGGTTAGACAAACATCGGTCAGAGATATCAAAGTATACGTGATCCTGTCTCAGCGTAGCAGGCTGGACTAGATGATCTCTCAAGGTCTCTTCCAGCCCTACATTTCAATGATTTTCTCTGGAGATGTAATGTGAATCAAGTTTAGTATAGCAGAGATAAAAGGAGCTCTGATATTCATCATATGCTATATTTGTTCCTAGATCTCTCTCTCATCAGATAAATAGAGTTAAATTAAGTCTTGCAAATTGGAGATACATTAAGGCAGAAGCTTTTCTCCCCAGGGATGAAGTGCATTGTCTCCTTCATTCTGAAAGGCATCCATCCAATACATTAAACTAATGTCTCCTTTTTCCATTGTAATAAGATGCTGTTAAAGTCAGGCCAGTAAAAATAAACTAATTTGTTACATGATTAAAGTGTTGGAGAATTTCATATACACCATAGCCCAGATAATAAACCCCCTGATTTTTCAGACTAATAATCCATACTTAACTTACTTCCAGTTGGAAAAGGTCTTGATAGCTTTGGAGAATCTAGACTTGAATTCACTGGCTGGACAGAACCCCATATCTCAGGCTCATCTAAATGAGCTAAAAACACACACAAATGAAAATAAATCATGTACACCAAAACAATACAAGAGACTTAATTTCAATTATAGAATCAATCAATCAATCAATCATGAATACCAGTATCTACCAAACAGAAGATACAAACATTCCATCAATACTTGGATTGGCACATACTTTTCCCTGACGCAACGTCTAGCTGGAGCTGATGTTCCTTTTAAAGGAGTTTCAAAAGCCTGGTCTATCTGCCTAATATAAAAAAATCACATTCGCAAGGAAAATGCCAGGATGTTACATCCTTTGGGATGCTGTTTATATTCAACAGAAAGTTGAATTCCTGTGGTTCTGTTTATATTGGATTGAGTGACCTACGTTAGGAGCATATTATATCCTCTGTGATTATGGTTTGGCTTGTATCAGAAGTGTAAGATACTTGCATAACTGATCACTGATGAAATTTTATTTTGCGAGAGGGTAATTGAAACTCCTAGTTAAAAGTTTATCATTAATTTAGAATCTGCAAACTGCTGGTTTTTATGTATTGTACAGACTAGGAGATTCCCTGCTATTGAGATGCTGTACCCTGGGTGAGTGATCAAGTACACTTGTTGCATATTTGGCATTATCATAGAATTCACTTTAAAAAAGGGGCTTATTTCAAACCACCATTCCCATTTATTAAAAATGATCAGGCTGGAAACAAAACCAAGCAAGCAGCCCCACTGTTGATTTTCATACCTTCCAATTTCTGTTCCTCAAATGCCGACTCCAGTGGTGGACCAAAGAGTGGAGCAAGAGCTGCAGGATCATCTGAGGCTTTTTTGCTGCAGTACAATACAAATATTAATATAAGAAATGTAAGGAACAAACTCTAAATAGACAAAAGAGGTCCTGGTGTGTTGTTCTATCTGTGCTGCGTGTGGAGTTAAAGGACTAGCTAGCATGCATGCATACCACCTGCCAGCATTGATCAAGTGTCTAACTATATAGCCTGCTAGTACCTGGCCCGCCAGGAAGATGAAAACCCTTGGTACTACTGAGAAATAAGGGCTTGTCTATACAGCCCTATACACACCCAAGTGCTGAGTTGCAACTGCACCAGAAAGGCCTTTACTTCTGCATTTGCTTTTGGTGTGCTTCTCTAACTGTTCAGGTTTTAAGAGAGTACCTATCACTACGGCATCTGATATCTTTACACATTTATCATAGTGAACATGAGAAGAAAATGAATAAATACAAATTACTGACGTTCGTGTAAGATTTGATTGGCAATTCAACCAAAGGGCCCAAAGAATACAGCTTTATAAATGGATTACAATCAAGAGGAAAGTCTGATTACACAGTAGGCACACATCATTGAGATACAGCAAAGCCACCCATTAAATGGCAGTGGCATGTGTTAGTGATAACCAGACAACTAAGCTGTCACAGGTCAGGAGCTAAATATAACTTTCTTATCAGCCTTAAAGTACACAGTGAACTCTTCAGCCTGGCACTGAGTCATCTTGACACAAAAGGCAGGAGACTACTTTGATAGCATTTATTTTACCACATGGAGAACACTTCCACCTTTTTACATCGTTCTTACTTCCTGGAGCCAACCATACTTGTAAGAGGAAATGTTTGAGATAGTGTTTTTAAGAACAGCTTTTAGAATGCTTCTTTCCTGAGGTTGATACCAAGAATGGTATCAAATCTCGATAGTTTTATACCTGAAAATCTGCAAAACTAACAGGGCATCCTTCCCAAAGTAATTGAGTGTGTTAGGTGATGAGGTAACTTCTCATCTCTATCTTTGGTACAAGGATCCCAGACTTTTGTGCAATATCTAGATTAAGTTACAATTTCTTTCATACTTACCTTACAAGTTCTGGAGTTGGTGTCGAACGCCTTGGTCTTGCTATCTCTTCACCTGTCACATATGATAGTTCTGTTTAGATCAGTTCTCACTTGAGTTCTCTATCTCAAGCTTTCACATGACCTACTCAAAGGTGTGGGCCATATCAACTACATGAAACTAGCACGCAGTTACATGATAAAAATTAAAACTTTGACACTGTGACAGAGGTCAGAGCCTGTGTGGTCCTAACCCATAATAAAGGGAATATAACTCAGCAAGTTGCCACACATCAAGCCCACTGTATAGATGTCTGCAGAGAAAGCAAAATCTATTCACTAATTGTTTGCTATCTAATTTATCTGACTTGAGAACACAAAGGCATAAACACTAGCTCTGCCTTCTTAGTCCCAACCACATAATTTTAATATTTGACATTCTAGGAAACAGTCTGTTGAACGGGGTTGTATGGTACTAACATAGAGTGCTCCATATGTCTTCTGACTTTAGAGGCATCATATCACATTGATAGACTAAATTAATTTTACAAACAACACATTCTTGAAGGGTGGAACACTACGTACAGCAGTTCAATTGCACATGCACTGTATCCCCAATTCATTTCAAGGGCACATCCATTAATAATACAGTACCTAGAGTTATCCTTTAAGAATTACTCTTTGGGAAAAGAAAGTTTAAGTTTACTTTGAAAATTAAGTAGAGGAGCACATGTTTTGAAGTAAATTTGTCTTCTTTGAAGTTCATGAAAGAACCAACCTTCTTGAGACACTATCTTTTCCTGTAAGCTAAAAAAACATACTTACTGGATAAATTCCTTTTAATTGCACCCTAGAATTAGAAACAGACACTAAGGTTTAGGTATGAACATGTGAGCATAATTTATATGTAAAACAGGTACAAAGCTGGACATCTCAATTTGACTGAGAAGACATACAGCAGTAATAAGGGGTAAATGAAATTTGACTCCAATTCACCATCTATGCTGGTAATTACCTTGATGACATATATGTACACATTATGGAATCAATTTGGATCCTAATTTGAGGAGGACAGAGAAAAATAATGAAAAGGTTTTTGAGCCAGATAAACCCATTACCTAGAAGTGTTGTGTTTACAGTTGACTTAATTGTAAATTGATTGCAATTAAAAATGACTAATGATGCCTCTTTTAAAACAATCCTGAGCTTTGATGGTCTGTAAATTGATCTAAATCAAATGACCTACTTTCAGCATTTAACTGCCAGGCTAGTGAAAGATCTAAGGAAGACTTCAAGCTCCTTGTGAGCTAATAAGAATCTGGAAGATTCTGACAGAAGTAGCAGTTGTTAAAACAGGAGGAAAAAAATATACAACAGATCGACCTCTAAAAAAGAAGGGGAAAATATGCAATATATGTTTGTAGTAGCCAGCTCCCAAGGGGGTAAATCAGTGATGACTGGGTTTATTTGTCAAAAACATGAGACAATACAGCAATGTTATCATGAGTTACTATTCTTCTTAATGCAGTTACCATGGTGCAATATTATACAGCAGCCTTGTAAATAACATATGCCACAGCACTACGAAATGTGCGACATTTCTTAATACAAGCCATTCCCTTACCTGCACCACACAAAGGAGAAGCTTTCCCCCCCCCCCCATGTACGATGGGGGAGTAACTGCTCTAGGGAAGTTTCTGATCTTGAGAGAAGGGCACATTTTCCCCCTTCAGCATCACGTTTTCTACAAATTCATTCACATTTGCCTTCAGGGCTAGGGCACCCTGACCCCATTCATTTATGAGGCAGAACAGTGGAACAGCACAGAGCAGAGGTTTCTTGAGAAGTCTACAGAGCACTACTGAGGAAAGTGAGGAGAGAAGTGCTGCTGGCACGTGGCACTCAGTGTGCAACAACCTGGATGGGGCTCAGCCAGGTAAGCAAACCTCTAATTTCACTGAAGTGAGCAACAGATATCAAGGGAGAAAACGTGGGATAACAAGGAAGACAAGGCTAGGGCGTGGTTGGGGAATAGGTACTTAAATACAACTGAAGTGAACAGCAGCCAATTTTCAAACTGCCTGTCATGGACATCGACTCCTTTGTGCTTAAGAGCTAGCCTTAAAAGAAGAAGGGCCAGGGTAGCCATGGGAGAATACTTCCGAAAGGCCTCACGGAACATCCCCCACAACAAAGCTGCTTGATGCTTTAGCAGGTGTGCTGGGCACAGCGTTCTTGCAATTAGCCTGAAGCAGCTGTTCTCTTCAGTTTTCTTCACCCTAGTCCACTGTGAGAACAACACTGCACCATGCTCGGCAACTCAATACAATGCACTGGTAGCTCAGGCCTGCTCTCATAAGTCATCCACAAGGCTGCTGTTCTGAACCCTGAGTGACTAATGGGCTGGCAGCATGGCTGTGTTACCAATACACAATGTGTGTCATTAGAGAAACCCATTCCACTCGAGGCAAGAGATTCTAACTGACTGACTAAGAGACCTCCTAGTATTGTTTCAGGGAACACAATAAAAACTGGTCCAAATTTCAAGGTGGCTTCCATCCTTCTTAGCTAATTTTCAGCTGATCTTTAACATTTTTGAATATGATGAATTCTTTGTTGTATCTACAAACTACATGTGTTTATACAAATACATACGTACTTGCACAAAGAAACATGTATATTGCCTGCTCTCTGATACATCATTCAGAAGGCTACAGAAAATGTATACCAAATTGATTTACATTCATTTACTTTACTAAAGATACCTAGGGGAAAATGATTTAAGGCTAAATAAACAAGACCACCACCACCACCACCTAGTCAGCCATTTTCATGTTGAACATAAGGACAACAAAAGTTTAAGAGTTCTTACCGGGCTGCGCCTCTGTGATCAGCAAGAAGGAAGAGAGAACAGACACCTAGTCAGAGAATGACAGATCAGTAAACAGATTTGGGTATTATGAGAGTTTTCTAAGTAAATTGTAGTGTTTTGAAAAGTGAACTCTCCCTCCCCACCTGAATCTGTGTTTTGCTCATTAATGGTGAAGACTTGAACATGCATTATATACCCTTTTTAGAGATTTATAAGGCTAACTAAAGCAATTTGGGAGGTAAACTACATAAACATTATGTTCCAGAATCACACTGGAATGGGAAAGGTCTGTTGGAGTGCCTTAAGTTCCCAACTTTAGGAGTAATTAGTACAGCACTCAGGCATTCTCTACAAGCATCTTCTCCCTCCCCTTTTTCCTGGGGCATTCGATCTCTCCTCCTCACAACTCAGCTCTGAGGTTACAAACCCTCTTACAAGCACCTTCCCTCTCTCAGAAGTACTGGGCAAGCAGATGGGCTGATTTGCTTTGCTCATGTTGTCCTCCAGGTTTCTCTATTCTCAGCTACCAAACTCATCACAATAGTACCAGCTCAAAGAGAGCGGAGTAGCTGGGAGTGCACACAACAGAGAAGAGTTGCCTGAACCCATCCACATAAGCAGTTTCAAGAGGAAAATGCAGAAGATTTCTTGAGGAAGCCAGAGAGATGGTATCCGACAAGTTGAGACTTAACAGGTATGCACCTGACCTCAAGATCAAGTTCCCTTCCTCATGTTCTGTCTTGCTTGCTTGAAATAATTCCTAAGTTCTTTTGGATCAGCACATAAAATAAAGCTGAGTCAATGGACAATTTTTCAAGAAAAAGCGAATTAAAATGATCAAATGCACTATTTTAATTATTATTGGGGGTTACCACAACTACACAGAGGAAGAGTAATGAATAGTGGTGTGCTCAGTGCTGCACAAGGAATTCAAGATTGTCCTGGTCCCAAGATGCCAGTAGTCTAAGTTAGGCACAGTCCAGACATACAGCTCTCTCTCTCTGTCTCTCTCTCTCAGATAGTAATATTAGAACTACAGGGAATAGCTAATACTTAATATGCACAGAGTGTTTTATATAAACCTTTTCAAAATGCTTCACAAACAATCCATGCTCAGTGCACTTGGGAAGGAGGCACCATATTATTATCCAAGTTTTACAGATGAAGAAAATTAAAAGAAAGACAGAGGATTAAGGGCATGACTCTGAAGTGCTGAGCACCCTTAATTCCTTCTGAGCTGAGATATAAGAATGCTATGCATTACCAATATTAGAGTCAGTGAAGCTTGCTGCAGGATTGGGGGCACATGAATAGCCAGAGTCATGATGGGCTCTTATTAGACCTTAGCAATCCCAAACTTGAAGTCCCAGAAACTAAGCACTAGGCCATGTTGCTTTGTTACAATAAAAATATCTACCAGAAAAAAAAAATGTGTGTGTAAGTGATCCCTGTGGGAATAAGCTCATTCCCTCCAACCCCCATTCCTTTAGCATCCAGAATTGTGTATGCACAATTTTCAGCCACTCTAGCTCATCTTACATCCTGAGACTAATAAAATAGAGGTAGAGGGACTTGTATATCATAGTTCAAATCTCTGACCAACAACCCACTTGAAGTACTAAGCTTAAAATAAGATATAAAGCACGGAGCGTCTACCTTGGGGCCTTTCACCTCTAGACACCTGGAGTCAAATCCCAGGTCAGATCCCAAGTGAACAGTAGTTGGCTGGTTTCATTTCAATTTGCATTTGTAAGTCACAAAATGCTACAAAGCAATTTGATAGATAGTGATTGAAAGATTGATGGTTTCTTCTCAAGAGGAAAGGTCAGGGAGGAAGTATCATTAGAACTCACAGGACCCTTCCAGGAGGGAAACAAAACAGGATTTTAAAAAGCATAAACCCAAAGAATTTGAAGTGCCATTCCCTTATTTAAAAATGTGTTTCATTTACCAGGCTACAGGAAGCCTTTTGTTTAAAAAAAATAAAATAAATAAAAAACAAGTATTTTTGGGTGCCAAGTCAGGTGCCAAAAGAAGCCCACTTGTTTTAAAGATACCTCAGGTCTCACCCAAACTTCCATCATGCAACTTAATGGGTTATGCAATCTATGAAGGGTGTGGCCTCATCCTGAAGTGTCTTTACATTTTAAGAACACTGCTGAAAACCAGCCACGGACCTCCTCTGGGAAGAGATTCTTCAGAGTCAAATCTTCTCAGGATAAAGAAACTGCAGCAGACCAGCAACTATTTCAAATAGGTGGGACCTAAATACCATGGTGATGAGTGCAATATATATGCATCTGAGAAACAGAAGTAGACTGGGAGGCAGTTGGTTTTGAACGCCAAGATAACAATGAGTAAAACAAGCTCTAGAAAAGGTTACCTTCAGAAAAGGAATAATTGCTATTAACAGAAAGAGGAAATATTTCCTTGGAAATTTTCAGTTGATTAAAATTAAAATCATGGGGTTTGAGAATGTGCTGTCCCACCTCAATGACGACCCTATTATCAACAAGGGAAAATACTTGTTAATGTGAGCCAATGTAAAAAAGAATGCGCGAGTAAGAACGCTCAGCCAGGGGAAGAGCACAAGAATGGATTACGGGGAGCACTTAAACACCCAGAACAAAACCCTCTTTCCCCCGAAGTCTGGACTACTTGTTCTGGCTACTCTCATGCCCTTACTATTGTACAGAGGACGGCAACTCAGCTTATTCTATTCCTTCATGTTCCACTACTAACACCTTGCTGTATTCTTCAGAGGTATAATAGGGTGGAAAGTTATATATATATACATGGAGTCTATCAGCATTCTTTCCTAAGTGTCTTCCAGTGAATACGAAAGCCCGAAGAAGGTTGTGGAATCTCTTGTCACTGCAGATTTTTAAAAACAGGTTAAATAAATCCTGTCAGGAATGGTCTAGTTATTACATAGTCCAGACCCTTGCACTCAAGGCAGGACTAGACAACATATTGAGGTCTTTTCCAGACCTAATCTTCTATGATTCATTTTTATGATTAGATGAAAATCCCTTCCCTATTGAAAGGGCAATCAGTGCCAATGAGAAACTTTGACAATGTGTGCATCCATCAGCTATACTACTAGCTTCACGGACCACGTTTGCACAACACCAGGTGTTGTTCCTTTGGCTCGGATTCACAGTTCTCTTTGGTATCACCATAACTTTACATGCTGACACAATCAGTAAAGAAGATGCTGGCCTAGATCTCCAGCTGCAGCTGACAAGCTTGGTGCAGTGCGTGGAAGGTGGAAGTATGCTGTAAAGTACTCTGCAACTTCCGGATCCTGAACTTAGGAACTCCAGCAACCTCAGGTTTCCTTTAAATTGCCCTACCCGCCTATGACCCCTAAGGGTTGTACCAGTAGCTAGAGACCATAACAGCACACTGGCGTTCCTGCCATGCCTCCTTTTCCTGTTCACATCCCCTAGAGTTGCTACACAGAGGGCTGGATCTGCAGCGTTTTTGGTTGCCTTGTGCTGCCAGAGCAAAGCAAAGAAAAGCAACTAGAAGAAGGCTGAATATATGGCCCATCATGGATGTGTATATAACATGTATATATGTATATAGAATGTGTGTTATAGGAGAGAAAATATAAGTTAAAACATATGGATAAAATTAACCGTTTCATGGAATCAGGGATAAAGTTGAGAGAAACATTTTTCAAAAGCATTAACATTCTTAAACTTGCACAAATATTTGAAAGAATCTCTTTGAGTTAATGAATTTGATAGAAAAGTACTAACCATGTTTGAAGATAATGCTAAGTTGAACTGTGTGGTATTTACTGCAAACAGTAATTGACAGTTACAGAATGAGGGCAAGGACATCTTTCTTTTTCCTGACTCTCCCCCCACACACACACTCTTCATGTCAAATGTCACATCAGAAGTGGAAGGGGAATTTTTCAGGTACTTGTATACTGTAATCAAGTACAATTTAATTCATCAAACATCCTAGAGCCAACTGGTGATGTTCCAAATCAAAAACCAAACAAGTTCTTGCATGTTTATGAGCTCTCTGCCAAATAAGGTCAGGTATTTGAAATTAACATTTCTCAAAGTGTAAAGAGAAACTGGAAGTGTAAAGAGAAACTGGAAATGCCATGGTACATGTGCTATCATCGTCAGTCATGTGAAAGTCACCAGGAAAGTACGTGAAGTAATGCCTGTCATTTTTCACAGTTTTCCAAGGAACATCCTAATCTGCCTTTGGGATTTTTTGTTTTGGTTCTTTTCTTTGGTGAGGCCAACTGGTAAAAATCTTTTTCCTATAATAAACAATTTCAACTTACTATCACCACATTTATGCCAATCAAAATTAAAATTACTCATGACATATTTCAGGGTTGTATTTCAGTTACAGTATGTAGGTTCCTGCAAACAGATGGCATAGGGTTTTGGAACTTCACGTGCTATCAGTCAGACACATCAAAATCACAACTGCCTTAGACACACTCTCGCAAAGCTCTGCAGTCAGTTTGACGTGCAATAAATACAGGACTGTTCAGTTGATGTTTTATTGGACTTTCCCACAGCTCTGTGATATTTGTTAATGAATAGTTGCAGTAAACATTTCACAGTTCCACTCAGGGTATCTTTGCTAGGTTCATGGAATGGTTAGACCCTTTTCTATTGAACTCAGGAATCTGATAAATTGAAGGATGTTTCATTAAGAGGGTAGATGCGATACATTTATTAGTCCAATGAGGCTTTTAATTGTATTTGTGCAAGTTTGAAAAGAATTTTGTTTAAAAAACAGAGAGCACTTTAGTGGTTTTACATAGCAATTAGATTTAATTGAAACCTTAATTGCTTATCTTTAGAGTCTTAATCTCACGCTCTCGCACTCTCCACCGCTCCTCACCCCACTCCCCTCACGCCCCATTGTCCCAGTACCATCTCATTTTTTTGTCTTGGCCCTGATCCATATTCTCCCTTTGATCTGCATGCACTACTTCCATTAAGGTTAATGGGAGTTATGTGCACCATGAAAACTAGACCAGACCTCTGTATCTTTGGGTCATTCATCTATCCTACCATGGGACAAGTCATCTCCCATTCTGCAGCAGACAGGCCATTTTATGTATATGAGTTCAGCTGTCTACGCCCCAGCAAGAGAAACAAGTAAAGCAGAAATAAAAAATTTGAAATTCAACAGATCAATGACAAAGTCCATGGCCCACTGGGTAAACAACAATTAAGGCATGATTGTTTTCTAAAAAGCCAGGAGAGCATTCAAATTCTGTTTTAGATTATCTAATAAAACTTGTCTTATTTCTTAATGGTTGTGCAGAGAACTAAGACCAAAGGAGCCCAGATTTCTGGAAGGGGAATAAACGCCACATACAGATCCTACTCCACCTGCAATATAGCCCCACTGCAGGAAAGCTCCACCTAATTAACTTCAAATTGAAGTTGCAGTAGTATAGAGAAAATGAATCGGAGAGTAGTGGGAAGTTTATAGACCAGAGCCACAGCTAGTAGAAGATGCAATAGCTCCACCAACTTTAATGGAGCTACACCGATTTAGTTGAGCTAAGGATCTGGTTCTATGGGTTTTTTCCTATAATTAAAAAGGTCAATTTACACACTTCTCTACTTCGTTAGCAAGCCATCCTATACATTTATTTATCTGATCAATATGGTATTTTCTTCCACATTAAAATAAAAATTTAAGACACTTTGTAAAGTTTCCTCAGACATTTGGGTTTTTCTAATGCTAGGTAAAAGTCCACTTGTTTCATTTCAAATCTATTCAAAACTATTTTGGAATAAAAATAATTTACCATATTCCACAAGAAAATTTAATAATAGGTACTGTAAGGTAGGAGAGTGAAGGAAGGAGAGTTCAGGCATTGGTTAGAAGCTTCAGAACATGTACCTAATATGTCTAAATATTTAATAACTTCAACTTGTCACGCAGCTCACCTTTCAAACCACTTCAGTCCAAACATGAACCAACAAAACCTCATAAGACTCCTGAGCGTCAGGAAAATCACTATTTTACAGATGGTAGGTGAGGCAGAAAGTTCCAGGGATTTGCCCAAGGCAATAGAAGGAGATGAGACAAGAATTCAGAAGTTCCTCTCTTGAGATCGGGTGGTCAGACCACACCTGTCTCTCATTTAGTGTTCAAAACTTTGTGTAGGCCTACACAATATTATGACATGAACATTTATAACCCAGTTTTAGCAAGAACATTGTTAATATTACTAAAGCAGCAAAAGATCATGCTATATAAAACCATCCTCTGATAACAGGACATGCAACGTGATGTGCATTAAACGTACCATGGGTGAAATCCTGACCCATCTAAGTCAATGGGAAAACTTCCAGTGGCTACATTGGGGAAAGGATTTCATCCCATAAGTCTTTGGGCAGAAAATAATGGAATTTAATGGAAGCAAAACCTAGCTCATTTAAAAAAATACCTTTGAATTAAATCCATAGGAGAAAGAACATAATGGATGCCATCACTTCTAAACAATGATATACTGCATTTGCATTGTACATTTCAGCTATACAGGCAAATAGATAGATAGAGCAAATGGAAAAACATCAAAGCATTCTGTTAAAAAAAGGTTATAAAAAAAGGTAGAAAAAATAGCAAATTATTTCTTACCGGACTTTTCCTCTAAAAGAATGCAGCCAAAATAAAAAAAGAAAATGAGAAAATAAGATATTTTCTAAAAAATAATTAACACATTAAGAAACAAAGATCTACATCTAGGAAAATCAGCATTAAAAGCCTACCTGTTAAACTGACAGCAAAGTAGTAATATTGTATGCAAGCAGTCTGAATATTATTCAGGTGGATATAAGATTATAGTGAAAAATAGTATATAAAAACACAGCACTTTTAAGCCATTTACAGAAATGATTTATGTGCTACTGGCATTGTGGGCTATTTCTAACTATACTCAAAGTTAATTTCAGTTAGGTTTCATTTCTTGAAAGGCTTTATCTGACAGGAAAATAAAGTGCCATATTCTACAAGCTTTGGCATATACAAGAGTGGTGAAAGAATCCAATCTCAAAAAGTTGCAGGCTTCCAAAAATATTACTCCTAAACTCAGTACTCTAGCATTTTATGCAGGTGACAGAGAAATAGAGTACCACATGGCTCAAGGGTGGTAATCCCAATTGCATGTTTCACCAGAAGCTCTTCCATTTTAAAATAAATAAACTTACAACTTTTTCAGCAGTCTTCCTGTTCCATAGCAAGCTTCAGCTGCTATGTTAGTTAGCAAGAGGTGTAAATGGTGCTGCTCACAAACCTCAGAACAATGGTCCATCTAGCTCAGTATCCTGTATTCTAACAGCTGCCAATACCAGGTGCTTCAGAGGGAACGAACAGGACAGGGCAATTAGCATCACCCTGTCATCTGCTTCTTGTGGACAGAGGCCAGGGCCACCCAGAGCACGTAGTTGCTGACCATTTTAGCTAATAGCAATTGATGGACCTATCCTTCATGAACTTATCTAATTCTTCTTTGTACTCATTTAAACTTTTGGCCTTCACAACATCCCCTGGCAATGAGTTTCACAGGTTGACTGTGTTGTGTGAAGAAGTACTTTCCTTTGTTTTAAACCTGCTGCCTATTGATTTCATTGGGTGACCCATGGTTTGCGTATTATGTAAAGAAGTAAACAACACTTCCTTATTCACTTTCTTCACACCATTCATGATTTTACAGACCTCTATCATATCCCCCTTTAGTCATCTCCTTTCCAAGCTGAAGAGTCCCAGTCTTTTCATTCTCTCCTTAGATGAAATCTGTTCCACATCCTTGATCTTTTTTGTTGCCCTTCTCTGTACCTTTTCCAATTCAAATTTATCCTTTCTGAGATGAAGTGACCAGAAATGCACACATTATTCCAGGTGTGGTCATATCATGGATTTATATAGTAGCATTATATTTATTGTCTTATTATATATCCCTTCCCTAATGGTTCCTAACATTCTCTTAGCTTTTTTAACTGCTGTTGCACATGGAGTGGATGTTTTCAGAGAACTAACCCCAATGATTCCAATATGTCTTTCTGGAATGGTAACAACTAATTTAGGTCCCATCATTCTGTATGTATAGTTGGGATTATGTTTTCCAATGTGCATTACTTTGCATTTATCAACTCTGAAATTCGACTGCCATTTTGTTGCCCAGTCACCCAGTTTTATTAGATGCCTCTGCAACTCCTCATAGTCCACTTTGGATTTATTATCCTAAGTAATTTTGTATCATTTGCAAATTTTGCCACATCACTCTTTAAGGATCACTCTGGAAAAAGGACCTTTTTCCAGATCCTTTATGAATGTGTTCAACAGCATTGGTCCCTGTACAAATACCTTGGGGACACCACTGTTTACCTCTCTCCATTCTGAAAAACAATAATTTATTCCTACCCTTTATTTCCGGTCCTTTAACCAGTTACTGATCCATGAGAAACTTATCTGTATGGCCACTCCATGGTGGAACTCAGAGAATGCACTGGTAGGTTCCCCCAAATGAGTAAGCAACCTTTCATAAAATACACATTTAATTTAATTACACGTCATAAATAAATCTGTATACGTTGTCATGACTATGGGCTCTGTAGCAGCTATGAAACATCATTACACTTGAAAATAAATCTCCTCTCTCTAAATGAGGTTTTGTCTTCCAGCATGGGTATATCTGCTTGGTGGCCTCTCTGGCAGAGGCAACCAGACCAGTTAGATCACACTATTTGGTGCAGTAATATAACCACCCATTAAAATTTATCATCTTGAAGATCAGAGGTCAGTTGTGCAAAAAACAGAAGTTTTAGTTTGTAAATCAAGACTTTTACAGTGAATGGTGAATTACTTTTATTTAAAAACACATTGGTGCATATTAGGCTGATTAACAAGTTCTTTTTAGAAAAAAGAGTTCATTTACTAAGATCTGAAAATTCCAATGCAACTTCAAATGATATAAAAGTTTTCTAATATTTTGACAGTTGCAAAAAGTTAACACTATTCCTGTAAAAATGGGTGATAGCTTTATTGGGTCACCCCTTGACTAGCTCTGTTTTCCCTAAATATTGCTAGTACATTAGGTTCAGAGAAAAGAAGTGATTTATTCAGGTCATTATTCCCCTACATATGGACAAAAGACCATTGCCCTTCATAAAAGTTACATGATTTTCAGAGGTGTGGAGCACCTGCACATCCCATGGTCTTCTATAAAATTTGAGAGAGCCCAAGGTTTCTGAAAAATCAAAGTAACTTTTATTTAGTTGTTGAAATATGGAATCAGGAGTCTATCTTTTTCAAGCATGCATGCATAAATTTAGCTCAGGACCATAACTTATACTATGAAATATATTTATTTTGGCAAAAATAAAACATTGCACCACTAAAAATCCCATACTCCTTGGGGCTGGATTTTCCATGGTGCAAATAGCAGGCAACGAACATGTCAGGGATTTCCAGTAGAAAATGGAAGGAGGCTGGGGAATGTGAAGCTCTGGTGTTCATGAGGATATAATATCTGATACAGTTAGGTTGCATCATCATCATGAACTACCCCAACAAGTAAAGAAACATAAATTAAACCACTTCCAAACAGGAAAAAATGTGTATTCAAGGAAGCTAGAGAGAAGCATCCATCCTCTATGGCTAAATATTACAGTGAGAGTCTAACAAAAACATAATTGAGTGATCAAACATTAAAAAAAAAAAACAGTTCCTCTGGTAATCTGACAAAATGGAGCTATTAAAACTTAGCAGGAGGCTCAAAGTTGTACTCTCACCAAATAACTGCAGAGGTCTCATCTCTGCCACATTCAATGAACGAAGGTTTTGTTTGGCCTCTGGGTGAGGATACAGTTGACTTTGACAGGACAACATCCCACTGTTAAAATGTGGGATTCTCACCTCAGTGCAGCATATTTAACAGTCTTAGAACTACTTGAGTAGCTGCAGTTTATTATTTTGTTATGAAAGTGTGGCAAGTCACTTTCCAGCTCCCTTCACTAGTGACTGCAGTTTTTTATTTCTATACATTATATTTATGGTTTCTAGACAAGTCTAATTTCCCCCTGACATCTTTAAATTAAAGTATCATAACTTTTGCCCACAGAGATCAAGGGAGACGAGCAGGGAACATGTAAACATAGGTGTCGCCTGTCATCCTTCTAAATACTGCCCATCTTTTTAAAGAGAAGATGTTAAGCCCTGGCTTACGTAATTAATTTAGCAGATTTTGAGTGAGACAGGGCACATGACTAGGGTAAGGGAAAGGATAGCCATATGAGAAAGATAAATGTAATGTTGCTAAGAATTAGTAAATCCATTTATTTATGTCTGAGCATTAGTGACATCATAGCAGAATTTTTGAAAACCTTCATGATCCACTGTTTACTTTGGGTGCTCAGCAGCTCACTTTCTAGTAATTTGCCACACACCATTCATCCCTCTCCTCACTGGTCATCCCCTGCTACGACGACCTTTCTCTATTCCTTCCATAATAGGTTTCTTTAGGTTATTTCCATTTCTATGCCTAATGTGATTAAAGTACACAAGTTTGTGTCTGTTGATTTCCAACATCGGGATCTGTTTCTCTCCAGTAACATTTCTAATATTTGTCTTGTTTTCCCTTCATCCAGAAGACATGCAAGAGTTGTCAACAGCACATTGCAAAAGCTTCTATTAGTATCCCTGTTTAAAAAAAAAAAAAAAGCGTCCACCCTATTCACCTCTATTTCATTGATTAAGGGTCTATCACTTTTTTTCATGACATCATCATGGCCAAGATGCTCCCTTGATACTTGTTTCTATGACAGAATGGGATGATTACAACTGTATTAACAAGATCCATGTGTACTGTTTCATTATTAGGTTTGTTTCAGTTTGTTGCTCACAGTCTTGCCCTATGTACAGACAAAGGATTAAACATACAGGGAAAGAGATATGGCCCCTTCTGTTTACTGTAGTCTGCTTCATTTTTGCATGTGAGCTGGATGAGAAGTAAAAGATACAGAAATATTGCATGATTGGTTATAACATTCTTTTCACAAATAAAAGAAACACTGTCAGACCAAATTTGGTTGAAAAAAACAATTTTGGGGAGGAGAGGAGATAAACAAAACCTGAGCCCAGAGACTTCCATTACTTTGGTTTTAAACTCCAATGGAAATGGGGGTTTGATTTTTTTATTTGCTCTAAGAAATGTTCCCTACCCCCAGAGTCTGCAACCCAAGCACTACATCCTTGTGCAAAAGGATGAAATTCTTGAAGCGACTAAACAAAAGTAAACTATCTAGTCTATTCTTGTTGCCAAACTGAGGGAAATGCAAAAAGTAAACAAGCCGTAAAAATAGGGAAAAGTGCATTTGTTACACTCCCAAACTAGGGGGTAACCATCCTAGGCCCACTTCCTGCTGTATCGCCTTAGACCTTTTCAGCAGAACTCCAAACCCTTAAAGGGACAGGATGCAAGTAAATATCATCCTGACAATAAATATAACCCTGACATTCTGTTAGGATGATATATACCTTCATCCTGTCCTTTTAAGTGTTTGGAGCTAGGGAGGTTGAGGAAGCTCTTTAACTGGAGGTTTTAAAAAGGAGGCTGGATAGCCATTTGTCTTGGATGTTTTAGAGTCAGACACAACAAATCATGCTTCCTGGCAGGGGGTTAGACTCGGTGACCCTTGCGGTCCCTCCTAACCCTATCATTCTACGATGCTATGACAATGAAAGAGTAGTTAGTGTACTTTAGTTTTGTCACTTTAAGGGTTTTATACATTTGTACAAGGATGCAGTACTAGAGGTTCTGTTCAGTTTCCTTCAGTTCTGAAATAATACCTCCTAGCTCTTATATAACAATTTTCATCAGTGGCTCTTAAAGCACTTTGCAAAGGAGGTCAGTATCATTATTCTCATTCTACCGATGGGGAAACTGAGGCACAAGATCACCCAATAGGCCAATGGCAGAGTCGGAGATAGAACCCAGGTCTCCTAAGCACCCGACTGTCAGTCAAGCCACATGGCCACACTGCTGTAAGTGAACTGTTTAAATAAAAAACCAAAAAAACCCAACACAACCTTGGAAAGGAAACTTAAAAAATACTGTTTTTAACCTGAGTGTTCTTTTCCCTGAATTGCACTGGCAACCTCAGATCCAATGCTTGCCCACTGGAGTGAAGATGACGAGTTGTAGGAGGAGATTAAAAGGCATGATAGTTTGGTTGAATGCAGGCTAAAATCCTTTCACTTTGTGTTTTCACATTGCGGACATACACTTGTGTCAATATTATCTTGTAGATAAAGCTACGTTTTCAAGGAGGTATATTAGCTATTGCACCAGAAAGGGGCTCTGGTATATAGGCCAGATCCCCAAGTGCTCTGTGTCTGCTTTGTACCAAGCTGGCACTGTGCTAAGATCACAGAAATTGAGTAAGCAAGCCAGGGAAGATCCCCAGTGTGTAGAGGCGATCCTGCAATGGTATATCCAATGTAGGAGTTTACAGGT
Source organism: Mesoclemmys tuberculata (assembly GCA_007922155.1). Taxonomy (NCBI): domain Eukaryota; kingdom Metazoa; phylum Chordata; order Testudines; family Chelidae; genus Mesoclemmys; species Mesoclemmys tuberculata. The sequence continues at coordinate 39,843,908 of ML675646.1, forward strand.
TGCACATGCCTTCCTTTTTCAGTGTATCAGGAAAGGGGCGCATAGTTAGAATACATATACGCTATCCATCCTGGCCTAAGTGCTCAGCCCTTCATGGCTGTTATAGGCCAACGTACCTAAGACCAGCCCTCCTGCTAGTTTAACCCAAAACATATGGTGGTACTTGCCGAGAACAGCACCAGAATCAGAGCAGCACAAAGGAGTGCTTTATGCCGGCTCTGTATACTGCCCCTTGACTTCTGCTGCATGTATTTTGGAACTGTCCAAGGATCTGGACCTATGCATTTACCTTTGATAACCCCACAAGTCATTCTTCTTTACAGACAGACCTCATATAATCCAGTTAATATAAAGTTAATATTTATGGTCTGATCCTCCAACTGATGTGAACTAGCGTAACTCCATTGAACTGAACAGAGCTATGCTGATTTACAGAAGCTGAGGATCTGGCTTTTTGTATCTTTCTGTCCCCATTTCACCTCTGCCTAATTTTTTCTGTCTAATTCACATATTTCCCTTCTGTGATCAGCATTACAGCAGCTAGGCTCAAGTTGAACTTCCTCCAGGCAGTGTCAGTAGATCAGGAAGCCACATGCTCCACAGAGAAACAAAGCCATCATTCTGCATGATTTACAGTCCCCACATCTCCCACAGCCCAGGAAATGAGAGTCCCAAATTGACTCTTGAACCTAGCTTCCGCACATAGCAACAGAATACGCTGCTGTCCTGCCTCCAAGCCAGCTGCAGCATCTTTACGATTTCATAACTCTACGGTCAGCTCACTAGAACAAAGACTAGCCACAAACCAAATTCTGACACTTTCGCATGCAAAAGGGAAGAACTTCATGCAGCAGCAAATTAACAAACATGAATGTGTTTGCAAAGGGACTAAATCCTGCTCCATATCAGTCAAAGGCAAAACTCCCATTCAGTGGGAAAAGAATCATAGAAACCGGGAAACAGATACTCATTTAATTCACAAACGAAAATAGGCTTTGACCTTGCAGTGTATTTAGTAGAGTGTGCAGTTCTGTGGGATTTAAGCTTTTTTCCTTATTTCAATTTCAGGAACACAAGGCACAAGAGAGCAAGTGGCCAAGTGAGCCTAATTCCTTTTTATATTGCTTCATGCACATTTTCTTTCAAGGTTATTAAAGCATAGTAGCAGCTAAGAAAAATGTGATTACCAGGAACCAATCAAAATTTGATAATCTCTTAAAGTATCTTTATTTACTTGCAAACACTTTTAGTGATCATTAATATTCTTCAGCATGAGAGCAATCCCAGATTCAAAAACTTTAGGGCAATTAGATGCCCAAAGAACAGAATTATTACTTGATGTGTTAGCACCACACATCTGCCAGTCATGAATTATGTATATTTGAGAGTTATTAATAAGGATGAGGGACCTCAGAATGGGGGCTGCATTCTGAGATAAATGCTCCAATTATTAGAATTCAAATTCTATATAGATGACATGCTACTTGGAAAGAATAGCATTGCATCATCTCAGTTTCTGCTGCTTAAAATGAAGATAAATGCTTCAATCCCACAAGCAGAAATCAGACATTGAAGAAGCCTGTTAGATCTTCTTGCCCCACCTCTGCACAACTTATCCCTTTTGTATATTTTTAGTACTTTATTTTATTTGTAAAAGTTTCAATATTTTCCCTCTCCCCATAAAATGATATCTTCACCTATAGATATAGGTGCACACAGATATATGTACATTGGACTGCTGTGGCTGGGAGGGGCAAAGAGAATCACAAACAGATTTGGTTTGGATGATGCTGCATGATCCTAGGAACTTTAATACAAGTTCTGGGCTTTGAATGTGAAACTCCAGGAACCATCCTGGTCATAGTGAGGAGAAAGCATTAATAAGAAAAGAAATCACCACTAAATGGGCCAATTATCAAGGGGAAACTTCCATACAGAAATCTCAGACAGGTTATCATCAGACTTTGGGTTTCATCCTAAATCTAAAACTCCTCACTTCGGGGGAGGATTAATGGCTTTACTTCTCAGACTCTCACAAAACTTGATGATGTTGCACTAGCCTAAATAAAGGGGTGGAGGGGAAACCTTCAGTTCAGTTCATTTTCACTTTGCGTTTCTGGGATGCGTTCACATCCCAAACTCAAAGCAAGATGCCAGACTTGCAAATCCATGGAACTCTAAAAGCATAAAAAAGGCTACTTAAAATCCTTACTGAGAGAAATTGCAGAGCTTTGCATAGCTGAATAAGGATACATGCCAATGAAATGAAAACCAGGAAGGGTTTAACAAAATATGGTCTTTCCTTTTAGAAATCTAGATAAATTTCTTCATTAAGGAATGCACGTGTAGCATTGTATATCAGTGTTATTAGAAAGATGTGTAGGTGTGTTTGTGATCTGGAAAGTAACAGATCAAAACAAGAGGTAATTCAGATGGATTTTTATGTACATCAGAAAATGAAACAAATTAAAGTTAAGACATGGAGGATGAAAGAAGGAAGGTAAAAGCAGGGAAATACATGAAGCCTAATTCTGATCTTACTTTTGCCTTTTTTACATTTTGTAAAACCAATAATTTCCGTGGAGTTTCTCCCAATTGTCTTATTGCTATTATAGTACAATCTCAGTTACTTAAGTGTCATAAGGGTTACTAAGGGCCCAATTCTCCACTCTTACCCATGTTGAGTAGCACCTTTTTACATGAATTATCAATCCCACTGATTTCAATAGGGTGATTCATAATACGGTATTGCCCAATGTTAGATTGATAGTATCAGGCCATAATAAGTTTTGATATCTGAGAGAAATTTCAGCATAATTAACAGATATGAGAGAACATGACCTTGTTTTGGGTAATGGGGAGTTTCAGATAACTGGAGTCTGGATTGTCCAGATTCCACTGTAATAGCAAATACTACTTTTTTAAATAAAAAATTAAAGAAAAAAGTATACATTTTGGGTTTCTCTCATTTGGAGATGTGTGAAACTCACTAAAATAAGGTCAATACATAGAAACGTTGTTATAATAAAAACCTTCTCAGTATTTTAACACATTTAAGAAACTTCCTAATATTTTAGCACATTTGGAACCAAAAAAAAAAAGTCATGACACTGAATCTCCAAGAGTTATTTGTGGCTGCTGGGTGACTAAACTAACAAATGATGTCTAACAAAGTGCAAAATAGTTATATTTAACTATGAGTCAGTTTTACACCCAATTTACAGACTTGCTGACCACTAATACAATTAACCAGGATAGGATGTTATTGTTCTTCTAACTTTGTAAAAGATTGAAACACAAGGCACTCACCACTGGCGATGGAGAAAGTGCGATGTTGCCTATTGATGCTTTCAATTCATCTACAGTTGCTGCACTCTTAAGAATGTCTTTAGCCTGCAAAGGCTTAATCTTAATGTTAAATTTCTTGTGCGACTCCTCTTCTTCTTCTGATTCACTTGAAGAATAAAAGTGCTTTCCTTTGGTAGGTAGATCACAGTTAAAGAATGTTTTTTTCTGCTAAGAGGTAGGCTTTTTATGCAGAGTGGAGGCAAAACAGTTGTCCCCCCCCAACCTCTTAAACAGCTAAGGTCAAGTTTTCAAAAAGTGCCTTACTCCTGTTTTCCAAAGAGACATCAGTACTTGAATTTAGATTCCTAAGTCACTTTGGAAAATGCGATTTAGATGCTTTTGAAAATGTTATCTTAACTGTACACTTGCACAAATGGGTAATAGAGGATACACATTTTGGTCAATCTTGTCACTATTGTTCCATTTTGACATATTTGTATATAAAATACATACATGTACAAACACAGCACTATACAGTATGGCGGTAAATAGCTAACTGATCAAAAAATAGGTAAAATTGCACTGTGGGATAGCATTAATTTATAAGTCAGTCAGTCTTCTTTTCCCACCAGTCAGCACCATACCAGTTTACCACTGTATACACTAATACAGTGGTTCCCAACCTTTTTGGCTCAAGGGCCACAGATACCATTTCCACAACCTAAAGAGCCACCAGTCTATCAACTCATAAAAGGTATTGGTGTATACATCACAAAGGACTAAAAATCACTACATATTTGAAGTAAACATTTTGATGCTACTGAGCTCATTTTTACATTTACTATTTTACACCTACAAGCTACTCACAGTATGTCACACACTCACAGACAAAGCACTAGTGTAGATGAGTGACTATCACTACACACTGAAGCACATGGCCTGGCAGCTAAGTCACAGTGAGTAGCCTGCTAAGTGCAGGCCAAACTGGAAGGCACTAATTTTTAGAGTCCTGCCCCTCCTCAAGCATGGTGGGTCCTACCTGCTCTGTCAGTAGCCCCCCCTCTCACCCTCTTCCTACTGCAGCCAGATGGAAGGAGTTCAGCAAGGAGGCAGCCTTCTCGCTGATCTCCCATACCTCTGGCTGCAGCAGGGAAACCGTACATGTCCTATAGCTGTGCACTCTCCACCTGGGTCCCTAGGCAGTGGCTCCCTTCTGCAGCCAGGGAGGTGGGAAATCAGTGCTCCACTCCCTCTAGCTCCAGCAGGGACCCCAGAGCCTATGGACCCATGCGAAGCGCTTTGCCATGCTCCCTGCAACAGCCAGGGGGAGGGGAGCGCTAATCTCCTGTCATCCCTTTGGCTACAGCAAGGAGTTTGCACCAGACTTGTAGCCCCGTGGCAATGCACTCCTTAGGCAGCGGCTCCCTTGTGCAGCCAGAGGGAGGGGAGCAGTGGGCCACTTTGAAAGTCCCTGCACGCCACTTGGCCTATAGGCCACAGGTTGGGAACCACTGCACTAATACGTAATCAGGAAGTTTCAGTGGCAGCAGAGGAGGAAGTTATGAGCCTATTTTCCCCACTGTCTGCTTACTAAAGGCCGCTCACTGCATGGGCCAATTCTTTTATGCAGTATGGCTGTTTCATATCACACGATTGACACAGACTACTTGTAAAGTTAGCGAAGCCAGTAACAGAGATCACCCCAGTTCAAAGCGTGTAGCACCAAATCTCATGCCACTAACCTTCCCTGCACCAGGGATAGAAGGGGTGTGGTTGGAGGAAAGGGGACATGGCTACAACATCCCTTCACTGTGCCAGTCCTCAGCTGTCTGTTGTTGCAATCTGGGATATGAGAGAGAGTTCCTCAGGCTGTTCAAACAAAATGCAGAGGTTGTGGCCAGCAGGAAGAGGATGAAGGAAGGGGACGTGTGAGCTTTAAGTCCCCTTCACATACACACCTCAGGCCTATGCTGTGGGTGTCACAATGGAGGCTATGGGCTCATGTGTATATACTGTTCTACATTTTGAGAACATCTAAAATGTTATGGCCATCTGTACCAAGTTAACCAAATTCATGATCGCTATTGTAAATATTTTCTGTGATGCTGATCACACACTAGATACATCTATTTTAAATAATATGTATCTACGCTGTCACAGCTTGTTGCACATCATTGTAAATGGACAGTGATTTTCAAAAGGCAAATTCACTTTTGCTTGTATTTGCTTTTACAAAAACTAAACAACTCCCCTTGCTCCTTCCTGCTTATGTCCAATTAAATGAATGAAAGCAAGTGTCAACAATTACACAGCCTATTAGATCAGCATAAGCAAGCTGGAAATTAAATATAATACTTTGTACATTTCTACATAAACCTCCACAAGAGAATCACAGCATGATTTATCAACATTCACTAATGTCACTAGTTGGTCGAGAAGCAAAATAGTAGCACCTCCATTTTATAGATGGAGAAAAAGGAACAGGTGACTTGCCTAAGTGAATCTATGGCAGAGCTGAAAATAGGACTGAGAGTCTAGAGATCTGAGTTCTAACCATTAGATAATGATTCCTACTTTTCTAGACACATCAATGTAACATTTGTTCAGCTCCCCTAATTTTAATTCTCTCTTACAAGGCCAAAGGGGTGTTGCAGAGAGATGTAAACTGCTTCCTTCCTCCCATGAATGAACACACTGCTTCTGCAGCCTTCTAGTCTCTGCCAACCCAGAGAAAAAGGATAGAAATCTGCTTCTATTCATTGTAAGCATTCTAATCACATCTGTTTTAGTGGCATGCACTGAACGTAATTATTTCTCAGTGTACTTCCTATTCGCTTATTCCTTTCTGTCAATTTCCTACGACTATAACAAGGCAATTAGAAGTGCCTTCTGGTTAAGTGTATCAGGTGATTCTCCACTGGGCTTCACTTTTAGCTGAGGAATAATAGTGCACAGAAAAATAAGGGGAAAATTTCAGTGACCAGTCCATGAACCCAAGATCATCTTACAGTTTGCAAATTGAGATGTAAGGCTAACAATAAAGGATATAGCCTGGTTCTTCTGGTCTGATGCTGTATCCCTCTTCATCAAGCTCAGGTGAATTCTGGGTGGGATACAAATAAAACAAAGTAATTCACTTCTTGTAAAACTTTTTGTTAAAGATTAGCTTAAGCTATTTCTTCTATCCAGAGGATATGTCAAAGGAAACACTGAGCTGATTAATAGTGAGCTTTACCCAAAACTAGGAAAGGTAGAGCAAGCTGAAGAGAAGCCTTTGTTTACAGGCGGCTTAACATGGCTGCAGCCGCTCTTGCTAATATCCATAAACTACCTTACCATGACAAGATAAATGATATTGTTAACAACCCTGGCAGTGTCAATCAAGTACACTGCAAAGAGCTGAGATGGCAAGCATAAGGGTTTGGAGGGAAAAGAAAGGCAGGATTGTGGGAACTGCACAGGATGTTAACAGTCTCAGTTGGGTCACCGCAACTATGGCCCACAGAATTAGACAGGCAAAAAGTGCTGGGAAGAGGGATGGAAACAATGGAAGGGAGGCACCAAAAACGTGATGGTATATAATATAGAAACACTCTTGTCATTCTAGGGAAGGATTCCTACTCAAGAGTGCATGCATTCCAGAATAGCATTCGGCCCTGGAAGTCTTTGAGCCCATAAAATAGGCTACAGAATCAGACTCACAGGCAGCTAAGGCAGAAGTTATTAGTGCTGCATTTAACATAGGTTTGAACTTTTAGCTTCTTTGCAGGTAAACGTTCTCAGTATACAATTGAAATTTAATTCTTTTTCCAATTAACTTTGACATCTTCCATATTGATGGTATAAATCGGTCTCAAATACTTATTACTCAGGGTAATTGGTACTTAATGGGTAATTTGAGCTACGCAGTCTCTGGACAATTTTACACAATCTAATTAACATGCACATATAAAATATATTTCAGAGGAAGGTTAGGTTTCAACTACACATTTGTGGGGTGATAAAATAGCTGAATTCATTATCTCCCCCCACAGTGATGTGGTTCTTATAATTGCCAATTCTCATCCAACAGTAAGACTCAAATCACTTAAAGAGGTGCACACAGAATGAAAAAACTGGTCAGTTCCCTCATATTTTTTGTGGTATTAAAATTACATTTTCCCATATTTTATTACCAGTTCCTCTCTCCCTCTCCCCTGTTGCTCCATGATACACAAACAGGGGAAACTACCTATAGCTAAATTGATTGCACACTAAGCTCGGTCAAATTCACAATGTCCACAGACAAAAAGTGGAGAGAATATTGTTTTCTCTAATCACTCTCCATTCCAGTGATCTTAGGTGTAACACGTAACAACAGGCAAAAGTTTTCCAATAGAAGTGCACTTTCCAAATTGACAGTGTCCCCCCCTAATCCAGGCTTACTCTAGTCACCTAGTCATTTCCCCATAAAGTATTTAGAAAGGAAAAATGAGTCTTTGCCTGAACTATATGATAACATTTGAACCAGGCTGGAATTGTGAATACTCCAGGATGTGATCTTCATCCTGAAGTGGAGAGAGTGAAATAAGGATGAAGATGCTGAATGTGAAGCAAACACACTTGGATCACGAAAATCAATCATGTCGGCCAGAGTGAGATAATCCTGCAGCATTATGAAGGTATATGAAGTTCCCTATCACACAGTACTGATATCTATTAAACAAAGCAGTAGTGGAGAGAAATCATTCAGGTACTTACATATCTTTCCCAGTCAATTTCTGCATAAAATCCATTTGGAGCGCCATTACTTTTCTTCTGTAATATATTTAAGAACATATTTACAATTTTTAAGTTGAAAAGCCAAGGGATCACACAATGCGTCTACCTGGAGTGATCTAATGAAATCTGTTACAGCATGGCCAGATTAGGAACCCTCCAAAGAAACTGGTCAGTAAGGTTAGATGATCATTTTAACCCTATATAATAGTTGCAACAGCTATTTCATACAAATGATTAAAAAAAACCTTCTAAAATAATTCAAAAGACTGATATTATGTAACAAATAGGGCAGTTCAAAATTCATAGCCCAGCAATAAATGATACTTTGCATTTCTGTAGAATCTTCCATACTTCTATTTCAATGCACTTTATAAACAACCATTAACTGAAATCCACAACACTTCTGTGAGGAAGGGAAGTAAAATTATTAATTCATTGTTCTGTGCTGAGATGCTGCAGCACATTTATAGTGCTGCTGGTACATCACCACCAAGCACGAGACAGATATCCACAATGCCTTCACTTATTGAGTTTACATAGATTTCTTCAGATTGTAATGAAGGTAGTTGTGGGTTTGAATGTATGCATATGTACATCTAGAAAACCTTGTCAAAAGTAACGTTTAAATTATATATTGAGCTGCCTTACTTAATCATCCGTTGCTTTAGTCTTTTCTGAGAAATTTCATGATATGCCAACGTGTATTACTGGTTTCTACAGGAAGTAATGTTGCTTTCTTATAGGCAGTAAACTGTATTAATTGCAGAAATGGTGCTAAATCATGCAACGAAAGGGAGTAATTTTCCACTTGAGGTTTGTGTCGGAAGTTTAAGAGGCTCAAATTGATCTAGAGTCAAACTCTGCTATTACCATACACCCCACACACCCACCTGTGTCAAAAATGGCTCCCTTGTCAATATCAGCTAATTAGCAAAACAAAAAGAGATAGCTGGACAGAGTTCTGTCCTTAGCTTGAGAAACTGTACTCTCAGTGTAAATTTTAATTGCGAAGTTACCAAATGAGACCCAAACGAGTTTATAAAAGAAACACCAATGTACCTTTTTCACAGAGCGGTGCAGATGAAGGCCACCACAATGTTCAAAAAGGAATGGTGCTGCATTACTGATGACTATGGTTAGGTTCGTTTTAAAGCCAAGTCAACGGTCTCTTCTTCAACCCATGATAAAAAATGCCAAAGAAGTCTCTACATTTAAGATGTACTGTACATGCAGCAAATCAGTCTCTTTTCAAATCAACAAGCTGTTTGCTAGTCAGAGATGTCAAATTAACACACTTATGCATGCTAAATTGGTCAGGCCATTCTTAAGGCATTAAATGTATTTAAACAACCCTCTTATCTGGATACTTATTATAGGCCCAGTTTTCAAGCTCAGGCAACTAAGTTAGACAGAACTCAGACTGGAACTGGCTGAACAGCAATGCCAGGGCATTCAAATACCCAAATTTAAGGGCCCCAATCCAACATTCACTCAAAATCAGTGGAGAGACTCCTATTGACTTCAGATGGACCAGGTCACAAGCACCTAAGGGCTTGCTTACATGGACATTTAGTTCGCAGCAAGCTGAAGTGTGAATCTACCCTGCACTAGCCTACTGCGCATCAACTGTCTGTGTGGGTCCTGCTGACACACATTAGCAGTTCACTAATGCCTTTTGAGCTAATCTTCTTTGAAAACGGAATAATCAAAGCACACTAACGAACTATTAATGAACATAGGGTCCATACAGATAGTCCCTGGCAGGCCAGTGCGAGGTACAGTCACATCCAACTTGGTGCAAACTGTTCATGTAGACAAGCCCTAAGTCATTCTATTTTTATACCATGCTCATCACCATAGTATCCCAGCACCTAAATGCAGAACTGAGTACTCTATCTTACAGCCTGAAGAATAAAAATTGTGTTTTGAATGTGCCTAGCGTAGTTGTTGTCACGTTTTTAATAGTAAATTTGTATTTGTAGCTAACATGCTAGAATTCTCTTACTATATAGGAGTCTGGAAGGTATTTTCCTAATTTGTCCAACAATTTTTTAAACATTATTTTAACTCACTGTTTTTATAACCCTTTGGAAGCTTTAAACTGAAATTTGTTTCCTTACCGAATTTTTTTTTCCTCCTTCTCGTGCACACTCTGGTTTGTTATTGGAGGATGGCTCATGAGGATGAGGGCTGGGCAGCTGGAATGGATTTTGGTTTTGTAGAAAAAGCATTAAAGTATTGGGTGGGTTTTAAATACACAGAGAATGACATGGAGTTAGCAAACATACTATACAGTTTTAAAAAAAGAGGTTGGCCAAATTTGGTTCCTTTAAATGTAAAGGAAACACTGGGATACATACCAGGGCTCTATTCAGCAGACACTAGGGTTGGTGGATACTAGGCTACAGAGAATCTATGGTATTTTGTATCTGAAGGACACATCAGATCCTGTTCCTGGTTCAGCAAGCACTTAAAGGGCCTGATCCCACAGGATTGAGCCCTTAATCTATAAAATGGGCAGTAAGAATCAGACAGTACATCAGAGCTCTCACACTCCTTAATAAACATCCCTTCTTGACTGTCTCATGAACACCTCCCTCTCTACTTGATCCACAGACCACCTTCCCTCCCATATCATTCCTGTGGCAACAGCAGCAGTTGCTTTCATGGAAAAGTAGCATTAGGAAGGGATTTACTACGTTTTGGCTGTCTATTAATGCAGTTTAGCAGCTGGAAACAAAGAGGGGATGTCAGCACCACATGGCCACCCAATTTTCCATGGACCACAGCTTGATAACTTCGGCTCTATAAAAAGGAGAATCATATGCCAAGAACTGATATAGTCAGAATAACGAGGATTCTGTAGTTTGGGATTTCCAGCAGTGGCTTAATGATGGAGGGGAGAGACGGGGGGGGAGGAGGGACACCACCTGGGCCCTCCTGGGAGGAGCTGACCCCCCGACATCTCCGGTGCCTGCGCCAACCTGACTTCTCCAGCTCCATGCTGTGCACAACATGGGAGCCACAGGGACCCTGGCCACACAGGGGCCAGGCTGCCCCCTCCCCCCCAGTGGTGTACCAAGGGAGGGGGCCCATGACCCCGGCGGCCAGTTTAGGGAGGCGCTGGCCAGGCCCTCCTCCTCAGAGCTGACCCCCACTGACATCCCTGGTGGCCATGCTGACCTGGCCTCTCCACCCCCATGCTGGGTGCAATGAAGAAGCCATGGGGACCCTGGCCATGCGGGGGCCAGGCAAACCACCCCACTGCCGGGAAGCCCAAAAGGCATCTCACCCATCAATCCTGCTCCCCATCATCCCTACAGCTGGGAAGGGTGGGGGGGAGAGGGGGGGAATGGGAAACCGGCCCACAGACACACACCCCCCCCGCGAGGCGCTGCCACCGATGGAAGGGGGGGTGCAAATACAAATATTGGCCCCTAGGTGCTGGAGAACCATGGCATGCCACTGATTGCCAGAACACGCTGTCAGGACAGCATACCATAGGAGGTTGCACTGAGTTAGATTCCCAACAAGATTACGTGAATAACTGCCACTTCCGGTGCTTAAATTCCAGCATCAGGCCTCACTGGGATTAACCAAATCCTCACTTAGCTGCTGTCAAACCCTGCAGGCTCCTAAGCTTGCTCGGTGCCTAAGTTTTTGCAGTAACAAGTTGTCCTGGCGCCCATGTTTCTGCGTCTGCACACGTACTCGCGTGAGGCATCCGGATGCCTAAGCCCCAATGTGATGCACAAGCCACGGGAAGACAGGCATTCCTTCACCTAACTCGCTTGCAAGATCCAATCTTTAAGGAGCGTTCAGAGGCTGCTTGCCAGAAAGCTTATACAAAAGGATCACAGGCAGGGGATGGGGGAGAAGAAGGACCTCCCGCATAACTTTTAGCCCAGTGATTAGGTTACTCACCTGGGATGTGTAAGACCACTGGTTCAAGTCCCCCCTCCACCTGAGGGGGGGAAAGGATTTGAACAGGGATCTACCATCTCCCAGGTGAGTGTCCTATGGACTATGTGATATTCTCACGTGGGGCTCCCTCCGTCTCTTCTATTGAAGCCATTCCACTGTGGATAAATAAATAGAGAGAGTTATTGGACCAGGGGGACTGGATCCTGGGTGAGGGCTCTAATCACCAGGCTAGAGAGTCATTTTCATGCTTGCTCTCAATCTCTCTCTGGCTTAATGACTTGTTATCAGTGACAATGAAATTGCAAACAGCCTGATGTTGAAGAGTGCCTGTAATCCTAGATCTGACTGCAACATCTGTTACTCTTTAGAAACAAAAAAGCCATGATGTGGTCTGACAAGCTACCCATAACTTTGGTGTCTGATTCCACTGCCACTAGAAACAGTAGTTTTGTCATTGGTTTCAGGGCTGGGTCTTTTAATCTATTAAATTAACTCTTCATTCTTAGACTCCATGTAGGGGGGGCATCCACATTACAGGTTTTTCTTGCATCAAGAAGTGGAGCATAGTTATGTCTGTACATGTGACACAAAGATGGACAAAACTCCCCCCCCCCCATATCACAATCACTGGGTAAATCTGTTACATTTACAGGCGGCCTTGGAAAATGCGGAGGGAGAAAAGGAAAGTCACATGGCATTTGAAACCATGAGGAGTACTGCATAAACATAAGAGATAAGGCAAACCGCTGATTGCAGCTGACATACACTCTTTCTTCTCTCTTTTCTAAGAGCAGCAGAACAAAAAGCAGAGGACATGAGGGAGGAAGAGTCCAAGGGCAGTTTAGACAGAAAGGAAAAGAAGCCGAAGAGGAGAAACAGAAATTGAAGATAAGGGAAGACAGATTTGTACATTCCAGTTTCATGTAATCTGGAAAGCTGCATTTCCCCTCCCCTCTTTCTTTCTGATGAATAGAGCCTTGATTAAAGTGCAACCCAAAAAGTTTAGTATTCTAAACTTAATTTCTTGACATTTCTTAACAATTAATGACAAAGGGCTCTATGAGTGCAGGGTTATCCCGAAGCTAAGGATCTTGGGTCAGATGCTAAAGACTTATGCCTGGTAAAGCTGTAATTAGGCATTCCAATTTTTGTATGATTTTACAGGAGACACACATGATGTTTTTCATGACTAGTTTAGTTTCCACTCCAGAACTCTGAGTATGGTGCAGACCAACTGCAGGTTCATAGCTGCACCAGTTTATGAATGTGTTTCTGATTTTTGTTTTAGGCAGGAGCGTTTTAAATCTTTGTATGAAATCTCTTAAAAACACAGTCAAATCCATGTCTGAACCCAACATACTTTCCTGCAAAATTGAAAATTAATATCTAAAGGAATCAAGATCCTCGAAAGTCCAACTCTAGTAGGGATATTCATTCCTAAAACCATAAGTTAAAGCAGCCATAATTTAAAAGTAACCACTCTCCTATTTTCAATTTAATATAGAAAATAAAAATTGCATAGAAAAGTCAAATTTGTCACATTTATATTAATAACCTTTCAGATTATTAATCCACTGTGTAGAAAATGCTGTACAACATTTTCCCAGAAAAAGTAAACATTTATAATAAAAAGGCAGCTTTCATTTGATTGGTTTTATTTAACATTACCTTTGAACTATTATTAAACAGGCTTTATAAAGTGGCTGTATGTACAGCAAGTATTATTGTGGCATTGCAACTATATTGACTGTTTATTTGACAAATAAACAATCTTCCCAAAGTACTGAATTCCTCTGATTTAAACAAATAGCTCCCTCATAAACAGAATTTTTATTGTATTTACTATATTAAATGGAAAGAGTGAAAAAGTGCAAGACTTCCTCATGGTGATTTGCAGAGGAAAATGCTTTCGGTTAGACACACAGTGAATGCTATTAAGAATAATTTTATTTAAAAAAAAAAATCAGTACTTACAATTCCATCCCTATCTGGTGATCCTCTGCAACAAAGAGAAAATATAGATTAGTCTAAAACAGTGTAATTCAGACTTTGCTGTTTAACCTTTGGAAACAATTTTCTAAGCTAATTGACAAGAGCTGTGGTTTATTGTCAGCAATGTAATGTCTTTTTCATGGGATTAGCACTTGGCATCATACCTCTCTTACGGAGAATCTGTTTTCAGTGTTTGTTCTTTACTTTCATATTCTGATATTCATTCCTACCAAAACAATCCAAACCTTACTAAACTTGTGTTGTGTCTTCTAAAAGAACACACAGTAGAAATAGCTATACATTGACAATTTAGGGCCCAGTCCTGCAAATATTTTCTACTGAACATTGTCTTTTCTTCTGTAAGTATGAGTTGCACTGAAGTCAACGGGACTGGTTATTGTAATAAGGATTGTGCTTAGTAGCATTTCAGGACTGGGCCTTAGGCTATAGCAAACATGGAACAGCTACAGAGATAGCAGTCATGTTTATTTAGTATTACATTAATAAAGTGTTGAGTGAAAAGATTATTAAAGCCAGCCCCCATTCTTTCCACCCCCCACGTCTCAGATCCTTCAGTCACATCTAGTACTACAGATGTTCCAAAGACTGATGGTCAAGACTTATGACATTGCAGAAAATCTATAGGTGGCTATTGTCAACTCAAATATAATTAAACAAAACAATGTCCTGCATTGAACCACTTCATAGTTCTTGTGTATTCGCTTATTCTCTGACTTGATAGTTAAGCCCTATTCATTACGAGGGTCCCAAAAAATTTTTCTAAAGCAGCATATGTTATATCAGATTCCATATTCCACATGGGTTCCTTAAGCTGAGTGGACTAGGTTTTGGGTATGGAATATTTAGACTCCCTAGAACTGCATGTTTGAATCCTGTCAGAGGTGGCTCAATTCTTCCTATTTCAGAAGCATTAGTCGACTGTGATGCAGTTTGCTGCGTGAGCAACTTTTGAATAAGACCCTAGAAAATGAGCTGTTATTTAGATACCTCCGTCTTAAAATTCTTTGCAACATGATCTGAAGGAATATCAGAGTTCCATCAACCCTCCACCTTGTCATTTTACTCTTTGCATTCATAGCCGTAATGAAGATATTACAAACTGCCTTTGAATATATGCATTAATTGTAGCCAAAATAGAATAGGATGGAAATGGAATTCCTGGACTATGAATTTCCAGATATGCTAGAGATTAGTGATTGCACATGGGGCTTTTAGTTTAACATGAAGATTATTGTAATTGGTTAAGCATCAACACTATGCTTGATGATATACAATACTGAAGAAAAAACTGTCCCTGTCCCAAGGAACTTTCAGTTTAAATAAGTGAGCAACAGAAAACATACTAGGAGATCTAGGAGGAGGTTCTTCATTTGATCAAAGAAACAAGACTGTTACAAAGAGACAACCCAAAATGTGTAAGAGTATGAATATCCAAATGACTTGTGAATAGACAAGGTATTGTGTGTGTGAGCCAAACACATTCATGCATAAAAATCTATGAGATGGCCATATAATACACTACTGTGCCTCAGCATATAACAAACACAACAGCCAGTTTCAGAAAAGTTGACTTTTCTCCTGATGCTGATTGCAGTAATTGATGTTTGACCTTGAGAGAAGAGATAAATGAACTGGTCTACACCCAGACATCAATTTTAGAAATACCTCCCTCTAGAGGATGCTGGATATTGATAACTGAACTGTAGTTTTAAGATCTTGTTAATTCATAATTTTCAAGTCTGACCTCCTGCATAAAAAAAGGCCAGAGAGGTTGCCCCAAAGCATACAGTCTTGACTTTAAAATTGCCAGTGATGAAGAATCCGCCATGACCCTAAGTTGTTGCAATGGTTAATCACACTCACAGTTAGAAACTTATGCCTTATTCCAATTTGAATTTGTCTAGCTTCAGCTTCCAGCCTTTGGACCATTGCCTGATAGACTGAAGAGCCCTTTATCAAATATATGTTCCCTTTGCAGGTATTTATAGTTTGTGATCAACTCATCCCTTAACCTTCTCTTTGTTAAGCTAAATAACTTGAGCTCCTTGAATCTATCACTATCAGGCATGTTTTTGAATCCTTTAATCATGTGACTCTACTCTGAACATTTATCAATATCTTCCTTGAATTGAGGATTCCAGAACTGGACGCAGTATTTCAGCAGCGGTCATACCAGTGCCAAATACAGAAGTAAAATAACCTCTCTACTCTCACTCGAGTTTCCCCTGTTTACACATTCCAGAACCACCTTATCCCTTTTTGGCTACAGATTTGCATTGGGAGCTCATGTTCATCTTATTATCCAGCAGAACTCGCAAATCTTTTTCAGAATCACTGCTTCCCGGGATATAGAGTCTCCCATCCTGAAAGCACAGCCTACGTTGTTTGTTCCTAGATGTATACATTTCCATATAGCTGTATGAAAATGCATAGTGTGTGCTTGTGCCCAGGTTACCAAACAATCCAGATCTGTCTTCATTATTTACCACTCCAACTTGTGTCGACTGCAAACTTTATCAGTCATGATTTTAGATGTTCTTCCAGGTCATTGATAAAAATGTTAAATAATGTAGTGCCAAGAACCAATCCCTGCAGGACCTCACTAGAAACACACCCATTCAATGATGAGTCTCCCCTTACAATACGATTAGAACAAATTTGACTTTCAAATTGGTTCAGGATGATGCCTCTCTATGCATCAATATGAGACAAGTAGCTTATTTTAATCAATTAAGTAAGTAACTTTAGAGTTTATTCCTGGTCTCAGAATTCCATCCAATTTCATTTCTCCTCACTCACTCAAGCAAACATCCCCACCTCCTGGAGGCTTTTTATTTGCTCTCTTTTTATGTGCTGCTTTCCAAAGATCTTTGACCTAATGGCCCCAAATGCATCCCATCAGATTCCTGGCTCTGCAAATATCTCCTTTGTTTTCTCTGTTTTAGTGTAAAACTCAAATGTGGAGGTTTTGCAAATTTCCCTGGAGTACATCTGTGCTAGTCCAGGATCCCTGTTGACCAGGAATTAACTGCTCCAGTGAATACTGATTCTGGACCTCTATCTAAGATACAGAGGTACCTTTCTTGGATGCTGTGAAAGGTATGGCCTTTTCCTGCAACATCCTTGGGGGGGGGAAGTTATTGTATAAAACAAATGTAATTGTGGGCCAGGATGTTATGTAACCTCTCCGTGGGGAGATGTGACCAATGACAAAACTATAAGAATGAAAAAGACTATATTGAAAAGGTGCCAGACAAGTATAGACTCTTGGGACAAAAAGCGTTAAGTGGATTTCCTGGGAGTCCTTAGGGCAGGGGTTCTCAAACATTTTTTGTTGGGACTCCCTTTTGAAAATATTTCAGGATGTGATGTCCCCACCACCACCAAAAAGTGACAACCCCTATCTCCCCTATGCCATGCTACTCTTACTTCTGTACTGCTGCTGGGGGAGGTGCTGCCTTCAGACCTGGGCACCTGAGTATCAGCCACTGCTTTCCAGCCACCCAGCTCGGAAGGGCTCTGGTGGTCAGCTATGGGGAGGCTGACAGTTGAAACCCAGCATGCTCAGGGGCTGACATTTCATGACTCTCCCCTCCCCCCACCATAACCTTGTGACCCCCTAAGGTGTTACAACCCCCAGTTTGAGAACCCCTGCCTTAGGGAGAGGTTAATAAAAATTACCTAAATGTGGTTATGCAAAAACCCAGTCTCCTGAAGCTACTCTCGGAGGAGAGGGTCTTTGTCTGCTCATAACCTGCTACAGAAGGCCAAATCCAGAAGATCAAAGTCCAAATCTGTATAAAGAAATGGCTACTCTTCCCAACTTCTGTTCTAGCTTTGGATCTAAGACAGATATGAACTTGTAGCTATGAGGAAAACCCAGTAATGGTTTCTGAAGGCCAGAAAGCTAGCAGAGTTTGGGGTGCCCTCTGATAAGCATTTTAGCATGCATGTCGGTTCTTTTATTGTTTTATTTTCTCCATAATGCTTTTACATTAAAAATCAATGTGCTTGCTGAGAAGAAGCTGTGTGGTAACTTATAAATGCAAGCAATACATGGGACTAACCTTCAGAGAAAATGCAAAGCATAGGCACTGGTCTGTTTAGGCCATCTGGCTTCCTAGAGATACCACAGTGCAATCCAGGGAGCTGTGAAGCCTTAAAACCCATAGTGAGGAAGGAATGAAACATTGGTCTCTGCCCAAGAGATGATGGCTGGGAGCTGGAAGTCGGTAAGTGGGTATCCTTCAGGGACCATGGAGGAGGAAACATGAGTGCAATTATCCTGAAACTGTGACAGTTGCCTCATGACTCATCATGACTCCATGCTATTGCTATTGCTGCAGCTTGTTCCAGTGGAAATTCCTGTATGTTCTTCCACATTCCATCTCTTCCTGCCTAACTTGGAACAGTAACATTCAATGTCAATGCAGCCAATACGTTCCTGTCTTCCTTCTGTCCTCAGCTTAAAATATTGCAATCAGTTCAGTTCCCTCTTCCCAGCCCCCCAACCTCTACTTTATTGAGTTTGTCCTTTTTTACGACTTCATCCCCTTTTGGAAACTTCTGCGTTGATTGACAGCTTTCCCCTTTTCTCCTTATTTGGGCATATGCAGCCACAGTCAAGCTACCCTTTCTTTGTTGAATGGCGCACCTGCAGACCTAGCTAATTAACCCTTCACAATCCAGTTAAATTTAAGAACTGTTAAGATTCTTTTATAATACTAACTATAAATATACATTTCACTTTATGAATCCTTGATTATAATTACAGAGAAAACTAGCATGATAAAGAAAATTGGATTAACTAAAGCATTGCTGAATTTAGTAGCAAGGCAATTAATAGTTTACAATTATCAAGTTATGACCAAAGAATACTAAAGTTGCCTATTTTGAGTTGGCATCTTCATCCAAGTTTTCACTGACTTTGCTTGAGTTCTCCATACCTGGAGCTCACAGCAGATTGTGCATGTTTTCAAAGCAATTACAGAGATAATTAGAATCTTCAGAGCCTCTTAGGTTGAAACGGTCTTCAGCTTTAGCTGGTTAGTGAATGTCTGTAAGGAATACGTGATCTCACCACTGACTCTCGTTGTACATTTTTACTCAGGTGCTGAGACATTATGGTGATGGGCACCAATGTAAGAACCTAGATAGCCTACCTTATTTGAAGACCCTAAATCAATCAAGCAGTCATATACTCACTATTAAGGACTAAGTACAGAAGGCCTGTTACCTGCTTCTATATATAAAGAGCCCTTCTCATATCCCTATGACAGAAATTTTAAGGCAATGTTTTTCTAGAACAGCTGCCCATGCATGAGTAGAAATAGTGAATGTTCCCTAGTATCTAGAACTGCATGAAACTGACAAATGTGTGTCTTCCACTCCCATGGTATGCTCTCTCTGCACTTTGAGCCTAAAAGCACTCAATTAAACCTACAACAAGCATATTTAAAAACAAAAACATGTACCAGCAATAACGGTTACCACAGTGCCAGTAGGACATTCCTACTGCTCCACGTATGGGAGTCAGCTGACCCACTGAAAGAAAGGAAAAAGGCAGAATGTGAAAGCACTCACGTAGGATCTCATTCTGGGGTTGATCCCATTGAGGGCAAGGCTTCATGCATTCATAATGAAATAGAGGCTAGTCTGGTAGACAAACTCGAAGGAAGGGAGTGGGAAGCAGTGAATGACAAAATATGTAGGTTGGAGGCCTAGAAAGCAGACATTTGTGGTTCTGCAGCTACTAGCTAACGAGTATTCTCCTCTTGCTCAAGTTGCAGAGCTACCAAGTTTTACAATGGACACATTAACTAAATTGCTGCTTACAGTTGCCACTACCAACTTCTATGCTATGGTATCCTCCTTCTCCCTCCCTCTGTCTCCCTCCTCCCCCCCTGCCCCCCGAAAAAAATCCAACCCCTCCCCTCATCTAAGCAAGAAAATAAGCCACCCCTGTAGCTTGCTAATGAAAGTGTTTCCCCTAATATAATCTCTCCTACCAATTCCTTATCACAAGCATCCTCTTCAGGATTCATTGTCTTAATGCTTTTATCAGCATTCCTAAAACCTCTATAAAAACACATTGTTTGAAATTAATTGTTGTGCAACCGGTTAGATACAATGTAATAACTGGATGTTGTTTCACTGATTTTCTTTAAGCAAAAAAATATTTACGATCTTTGTTTCTTCTCTCTTTATGATAAATTATAAATGAATCTACACACGACCTATGTGGGTGTCTTAGCTGTCTTGTAATCTGGCTGGCTGACAGATAGGCATTTGAGTATGCATCTCATGTTCTCTTGCTAAATCACTCAAGTTTTTTTTAGGTTCTGTGTTTTTAAAACCACCCATTTACCATATTTCATATTTCTGACTCCAATCCACATTTGATTCACTCCCTTTTCCTGTTATTTCTGGTCTACCCATCTCTCTCTCTACCATCCCCGTGCACCTCTACCACCTCATAGCTACTTCTTTTCCCATTGCTTTAGTTTTATTGGTCTACTCCCTTCCTATCATCAGCTACCTCCCCATCTCTTTGCCTTCATCCCATCTCTTCTCGACTTGCCTCACTTGCCTGAAGGCTGTTATTTGAGGAACCTCAGGGGCTCACATGCTGTCCCCAAGTCAATTTCAATGAGTTCAAGTAATTGTTTGAGACTCCAGTATCTGTTGCAAAGCAACCCATTCACAAGCAAGGGTTCCGATATAACCATTTTTACCATTTTGCTGATGCAATGACCCAATTTTCTTTTAATTTTTACATTTTTTTTTTATTTAAGGTTAAATCCCAGCTACGGGCCTTTTCACTTTGCTTGCTGTACAGATTTCCAGGGATTAACAATCTGCATAGGCATTTTCAGGTTACTGATGAAGATGTATGGGAACCTCACCTCCTCTTTTTGAAGGCAGATGAGGCCACTGCCTATAGCATCAACATGTAACTGGAAACAACATATTTATCTTTCTCCACTTTGCCTATGGCAGCCTATAAACTAGCCCCATTTTGATGGGCATCTCAATGACACAGCAACATCAAGCAGAGGTAGAGAACTGGCAACAGCAGCAGCACAGAGTTCCTATGGCACCTCAACCACTGATTAAAATGGTCCTCACAAGGTGGAATTCACAGGGAGGTTGTTGGAGACAAAAGCACAATCTTTCCAGGAAATGCTGGATGTGTTCACAGAGCTCCAGTAATGGTCAAATAGGTATTAGATAATTTAGCTACTACATGACTGCCACCTGTCCAGATTTTCCCAGGATCATCCCTTTATTGAGGTGACCGTCCTGGGAAATCTGTAAGGATATTCAGTACACGCTGCCAGCTGTCCAATTGTATTAGCTCAGAAATATCCCAGATGTCCCCCCCTTTTTTTTTCCTTGGTATCTCAGGAGGTGGCACCCTACGTGGCATATTTTATCTGGGAAAAAAAAGATTGCTCTTGACAACATAGAAATCTCTAAGCACATTTGAGAAGCTTAAATTCCCTACCCCCACCCACCTACGTTTTCTTCCATAAGATTATCACTCCTCCTGAGGTTGGCTCTATGCTCAGCTGAACTGCAGGGGATATTTTCTGTTGTCTTCTGCTATTATGATTCTAGTTGAACAAGGTATGTTTTCAATTCAAACTTTCCAAAAATACACTTCTTATAATGGTATATCCTCTATCAAAGAAACCCACACCATGATGTAGCAGTAGGACAAAAATCATATACTTGGAAAGGAGTACACTAAAATACACGTCTCTTCCCCTAAGTGACTGCAGAAATTGAATGTTTTCCATTAAATGAGAACAGTAGTTAGAACAAACCAGCTTAACAGCGAGAACCCTTAAGAATTGGTAATCCTTTATGCATGATCATCATCTTCTACTCCCAGCAATGAAACATCACCCTGTTTCTCTCTCGGAGACATAACTACTTCTGAAAGCACATAAACACAAGCCAGGTGAGTGCTTTACTACTCCAAAGACTGGCCTTGACCTGCTGCATATTTATTTATTGACGGTGCATCTAAAGAGGATTCTCAGCAGGACACATGTGCGTTGGTAGGTTTAAGCAGAGACTCCTACAGTAGTCATATTCCTCTTATTTGCACCCCACCTCCTCCTTTTGGAAACGTTCATGAAACTAAATTGTCCCTGTAATATTAGATAGGGAACAAGCGTCTCATTCATTTGGCTACTAGATTTATATAAACATGGGCTACAGGGCTGGAAGGGACCTCCTGGGTCATTGAGGCCAGTCTTTTGTTATTGCAGGCAATCCTGCCATATAATCCTTGTTCATAAATTTGTCAAGGCCCACTTTCAAGCTAGTTAGGTTGTTTTACCCCACGATTCCTAATGAAAGGCTGTTCCAGAACCTCAGTTTATACCCATTTGTTCTTGTGTCAACATTGTCCTTTAGCTAAGGAAAATATTTAAAAATGTATTGTTGACTATTGCCCGGCAGGGTCAGATGGTAATGACTGTATACCATATATGTTTAACTATATGTAGCACTTCTACAATGTACTGATACAAAACATTTTAACCATTCATAAATGCATTCAGTTGTATTGCACAGACTTACGTGGAATCAGTGTCCTTTTCCTTCTTCCGCATTCCAAAGGCCTTCCTTGTACGTTTTTTCAATCCTGTGGACACAATGAAGACGATTCAGAGGGAGAGATTCATATCATGCTAAAAAAACCCACTAATAAAGTCATATGCTCCATTAACAGCTGTCATTAAAAACAAATAGGGCTTTATAGCCAACACATACTCTCATATCTTTTACCAGTTCATCTAAAAATATCTATTACTGGTACTTTATTCCATATGACTCCTGGGGAAACTGCACGACTGTGCATGCACAGAATTCATGTCCCCAGCAGAATTTTTTTTTCCCTTCACAGAAAATACATCCTGCCAGACAAACACTGCAGTTACATCTTTCGCCTTTGGCTCTGGCATCAAAACAAAGGGCGGCTGGGAGAAGTTCAGCTGCAGATAGGAAGGAGAAGTGCATCGTTCCCCACTGCACCCTACCAATGGGGCCAGGTGAGGAGGCACAGAATATGGGCGGGATGTACAGCATAGGGTACATGAGGCTGCTGAGGGGAATCACAGACTGGGGTGGGGGCTGAATGGAAGCAGGGATGCAAGATCATAGGAGAAAGGGAATGCAGGGCCACATGGGGAAGAGGGAGGAGGGGTGGATGAGTGGGGGTGCAGAGACACCTGGGGACAGGGCAGATGTGCCTGACTGAATGAGAGGCTAGGAGTCAGCCAGGGGAGGTTCCCTAATAATCCCTCTCCCTGCCAAAAAAACCTGTCCCATACATAGGGTGGCCAGATAGCGAATGTAAAAAAATCAGGATTGGGTGGGGGTAATAAGTGCCTATATAAGACAAAGCCCTGAATATCAAGACTCTCCCTATAAAATCGGGACATCTAGCCACCTATCCATGTCCCTCCCATCCATATCCAATAACTCTCCAAATTCACTCCCAGGCTTCTTCCTAACAATTACTTCCTTCTCCCTCAGCTTCTCCATTACCCCGACTCCTCCAAGCCTTTGAACGGCTTCCGAGGAGTGCGGGAAATATGTTTCTCTATTGTAGTTTAAAGGAATTATTACTCCAAGTTTTGTATTAGATTTTTTACTTTACTAGGTATATCGTTTGTCAAAAAACATTTCCCGAGTCTTTGTTGTTGTCTGTACTGTTACAGACATAATTTATTTCAAAATACCTGTCAGCAAGTATCAAAATAATTGAAACTGGTATGATTATATTGTGTTATTCTGACAACTAAAGTATGCAGAATTTTAAAATGTGTTCAGAATTTTTAATTTCTTGGTGCAGAATTCTCCCAGGAGTACCATATTTACTGAACGTCACACACCACTCAGTAACTATGGTCAACAGTTTTAATCCTCCATATTAATTTTTGGTATTAAAACAGAATCTGTCAGTGGACTGAATTTAAATGAAATTATTAGACCACTGAAATACAATTTAAGAAGTAAAATGCTCAAACTAGCTTACATTCTTTATCCACTTGTGTCAAAAGTTCAGAAGAGCACATGATACTTCTACCAACATCATGCTTTTTAATATATCCGTAGCCACGTTTTATACAAGTGCATGTGCGTGGAAGGCGGGGTGGGTGGGTCTGCTTTTTAAAAAAGCCACATGGAAACAAACATGCATACACCATTACCACTGCCCAGGGCTACACAAATAATCAGACTTGCCAGTTGATCAATATACTCTGTATCAGTCTGTACAGTAGATATTTGTATTACAAATATTATAGAATGTAAATTAGTCATCAAAAGAGAAACAAAACCATGTAATATGGCAGGTTGGGTGCACAAACTTGAAGGATACTTTAGCTAGGGAGTCATTTTCTATCCTCTTGTACTCAGACTTCTGTTGCTACAACGATACCCTTCATTCCACCCCTGCACACAAAGTGTACAAGTCACCTTGCTCCTAGAATATTCCCTGCTGGTTTATCTACAAAGCAGTGCCTGTGCAATCTGCTCATCTTGCTGGAAAAAGGGTGCTGCCTTGCTACCCAAGGATTGAGAGGTGAAGCAGAAAAAGCACAGATAATGCTTATGGCACCAAGTTAAAAGTGCTTGTCTGGAGCACTGAAATGCTAGCCACACCTGTTACAGAAAAATTTAACCCTCAAGTGGTCCTTCCTGTCTCACTGTTTTACTTAAACACCCTTTTAATGTATTCAAACATCTCAGCATGAAACAATTGCATGCCAGGCTCCCTTCTGGAATCTAAGTTACTGCAGACATCTAAGTCTCTATCACTCAAAACAAGAGCATTTCTGAACATTGCTGTATTTCTGCTCTGATGGTAATCTTTACCTTAAGGCAAACAAAATGGAATACTTCCAAAACATAAACAGCCCATTCCAAGTACCAAACAAACAGCAGCTGTGAAGCATAGTCAAATGCTCAATGGTCTGTGGGAATGCTGGATGGGATGGGAACTGAGTTACTGCAGAGAATTCCTTTTTGGGTGCTGGCTGGTGAGTCTTGCCCACATGCTCAGGGTTTAGCTGATCGCCATATTTGGGGTCGGGAAGGAATTTTCCTCCGGGGCGGATTGGCAGGGGCCACGGAGGTTTTTCGCCTTCCCCTGCAGCATGGGGCATGAGTCGCTTGCTGGTGGATTCCCTGCAGCTTGAGGTCTTCAAATCTCACTTTTGAGGATTTCAATAACTCAGTCATGGGTTCGGGGTTGTTATAAATGTGTATGGGTAGGGTTTTGTGGCCTGCCTTGTGCGAGAGGTCAGACTAGATGATCATATTGGTCCCTTCTGACCTATGAGTCTATGAGTCTATGAGATACACTTACACTAATGACTACAGGATTTGGCTAGCCTTCCTTAGTACTAATTTACATGGACTTCAATGAGTCCTGAGTCAGGATTGAGCAAAAGCAGTTTTAGGATTTCCAGATTTGGCCCATACATAAGAAGAACAATAGAAGGCTATTTAGAACACCCAGTTTGAATTTTGCTCCCTACGTTATTTTTATTATGTCATATTCCAAGTACTTTTCAGATCTAACAAAATCTTTCCTATTTTCTGTGGCCAGACGCAAGGTCCTCAATTCCACTCTTACACAAACCCTCAAACGCCAAAACAGGAGTTTTGAAGGACTGCAGGATTTTGAACATTGATGTCAGCATGTTAAGCTGGTGTCTTTCAGAACACTGCAGGACCTGAAAAATTCTGATCACTGGCTAACAAGCTAGTTCCATTAAAACAAGAGCATTGATAGAAACTTTACTGCAAAATTCAGACCTAATCCTGCAGTTGTCAAGAAGGACTGGCCATACATATAAGGAATGGCAGAAAGAACACTATTTCAGGCATTAATTTTTGCAACAGCAAAGGAAATATGGAAACAGCTATAAAATAATAATCACTTGCTATTCAAGATTTAAGGATCTTCATTAGAACTCCATGAGTTAGCTATGATTCTTCAACCCACTGTCTTACAAACATGGCCATCTGGCTCTCAAGGCACACTACTCAAAAATTAATTTGCTAAAATGTGAGATTTATAACTTGGCTGTGCATGGTGAGGCCTTTTACCCTTCAATGCTTTATGCTTGTTGTGAAGTCAGTAAGTAATGTGTGATAACCTCCCTATTCAATATAAATGAATTATATATGAAACTGGTGTTTCATATATGCAAAATGGTACTCATCCATTCTGTGGTGGGGATAGTGGCAAGGTCAGAATCAGAATTGTTCAGTTGTCCATCACAGGTCATTTATTCTAGACAGATTCCTCCTTTAGCTCATGTGGTTGATGGCCTGTATATCTGAAGTTTTGACTAGTCATGATATGCTCTTTTTACAACTATCAAGTTCTTGGTGGCCACAGATTTGTTAAAATTAAAGGTTCTCATACAGGCGCCCAGGGACATCTTGAGACACACAGAGCACTTGCTAGTGGTTCACAAAGAGCTGACACATCATTTAGTGCCAACTACTCTCCCTTGTTTACAGCTGTTTTTACAGGAGTTTGTACTCTGGAGGTGCCATCTATGCTCAAGAGTCCAAGAGGAACAGGAGCCCAGAGTCACCTGGAGGCCACCAACAAAAGGAGCAGCAGGAGAAAAAGAAACAGTCAGCAAGTGCTAGAGAACCAGTAATTATGGAGCAGGGAAGCATGTGCAGGGAGAGAGAGGAAAAGAATGGATGGGAGAAGATGGAAAGATCAAAAGGAGTGATAGCTCAAATTATTGTTTTCAAGTGGATGAAACACACCAAATTAAAGAGTTACAATACCTACCTAATGTTACTCTTCTGTAAGAGCAACTGTAGTTGTTACAGGTTGTTGTGCAATAGCAAACAGGCCATTCATGGGGTGACAGGTAGTTAGCAAAACCATGATTTAGACATGGTCTCCTATCTGAAATTCCTGTTCTACAGTTTTATGAGCCAGATTTTCAGAAGTCCTAACTTGTTCCCATTGCAACACTTCTGGATAGATTTTTCAGAAGATCTCAAAACCCTATGTAGTAAGTGTCACGCGGGCTGCATTAGGAGGGGGGGGGCATTTGTGTTATTTGACCTTAATATGTCAAAATCATAG
>ML675646.1:39871044-39888404 GCA_007922155.1 Mesoclemmys tuberculata
GACACACCTCTGGATTAACACACTTTGCAACTGAACTAAAGGACTTAGACCCATCCAGGTACTGGATGTACACCAGAGGAACTATACAAGCCTGCAACTCCACAATTGTTCTAGAAACCTGATGTATATGGACTTTTAAATCATCTGTATGTATCTGATTGCTTTAAGCCTTTAACACTTGTCTTATTGTTTGTTTTTCTTTTATTAATAAACCTTTAGTTTTAGTTACTAAAGGATTGGCTGGCAGCGTGGTATTTTGGGTAAGATCCAAACTTATAGTGAACTGGTACTGTGGCTGATCCTTTGGGATCAGAGGGAATCTTTTAGTAAAGAGCATAGAGTTAAAGCAACTGGTCTCTTTACTGGACCTAGTGTCAGTTTGGGAGCCAGAGACTGAAATGCAGTAGAGGGGGCTGTGTGTGTTTGCACAGTGGCTTCTTGATAACCAGTGTGGGGGAATCAGAAGCACTGTTTTTGGCTGGTTGGGAAGTCTGACTGTGGTGTCACCCACCAGTGCTGGGAGAATTTGCTCTCCTTTTGCAGCCTGCCCTGACCCTGGCATTATCAGTGGGCTACCCTGGGCACGGACGGGTTACAGTAAGCTCTTTTGAAAATCTATCTACATGTTGCTAATACGAGAATTAAATTAGTGTGCTTGAGTGCATATGCTAACATATGTGATGTGTAAATGAACATACGCAATGTGTATCAGAAGTCTGCAGAAGCCTGAGAAGACTAAAATGATTGCTTATGCAATTAAAAAGGTTTATATTCTACATTATATTGTATCAAGAAACTTGACCTGTCAGTATAGTGTTAATGGTAGGGGATTAGAACACCAAAGTCTAAAAGAAGGTATGTCAGGGAGCACAGGTAATCCATCCTGAGCAGAACAAGCTTTCGAGACCTGCTTCAGCTGTGGACAGAGGTCTGGCAGACTTGCAGAGGGCCACCCTAAACAGAGAGCATTTCCAAGTTTGTGGGATATCTGAGCTCACTGATAAATTACTTCATTAGTTTAGGATCAGAACATATGGACCAACTCCAGAGAAGAAAGCGTAGAAAGGAAAAGGGAAAGAAACCGAACAGCGTCACCTCCCCACAAAAGTAACTTCGCTGGAGGCTTGAAACATCCTAAAGCCAGCCTTGATCCTCCTGAACAAAAATTTCAAGTCTTATCTAAATTAACTTTTGTCTTGTGAAAGTTTGAATGCAGAAATAAAGCTCCCAAGTGGCTGCTTTAATACACCAGGAATTACAAAACAGCTAATCCATGCAAATACTGACCTCTTCAGCA
This sequence comes from Mesoclemmys tuberculata, assembly GCA_007922155.1. Classification (NCBI taxonomy): domain Eukaryota; kingdom Metazoa; phylum Chordata; order Testudines; family Chelidae; genus Mesoclemmys; species Mesoclemmys tuberculata. Next base: position 39,872,342 of record ML675646.1, read on the forward strand.
TTACAGGGGTATTCTTCATGGTAGGATGTACTGTTCCTGAATATTTCTCTAAGATAATCAGGCTAAAACAGGCTATATTTTCCACACTTAGCCTTTTATTAAAATTCCCATTTGGCACTAAAAAACCACTAGAGCAACTAATAGTGCTTAGTCATCTTTTGCGCCAATACTTCTGTCTTATGGGAAATTAAATTCACTTAACTCCTATTTAGGATTTAAAGATTCAGTCTATGCCCTTTGCCCAGGAGCACAATGCAGAGGGGTATCAGACATCACAGAAGCAGCAAGTGCAGAAGACTAAATTTAACTGGTCTGTAACACTGAGTCGCAGGCAAAGGCAATAACCAACAACTCTGACGTGGATTATTTTTGTTCTTAGAAGAAAGGGGATAATGCGCCTGGTGACAGCACAAGCAACATTTCACAAAATGGCAGCAGTGACCATTATCACTTTTGGAGTATTTTCCTGTGAACTTCTCTTACTCCTTTCAGGGCTAACTGATACTCACAATGGCACTGTAATGATCACGTGGCACAAAGTGCACTGGGAATAGATTTTGTGGCATTTCAGGTTGAAAATGAGTTTCATGGGTTTATTTAGACTTCGTCAGTCATGGCAGTCCTGATTTTACTAATATCATGCCATGCCAGCCTCTGCAAGGTCACTGGTGATGGTCTAGTCTCAGGTTGAAAAAGGCACTCAGCACTGCAGGACTAGCTTTTCATCTGGGTATCCACCCTGCTTCTACTGTCTAATATTGAAATGCTTCCCCGCCTTCCACAAAGGACGCACTGGCATCGTAAATTTTAATGAGCTGTCCTAGTCCTAAACACTTTTAAAAACCCCTAAGTAATAAAATTCCATCATTGGGCACTGACCGACCTGACATCTCTTGAGACCACTTTAATCTTCAGGCAGCAGCTTTTAAAGGGAGGGCTAGACATTTAAGCAGACTGCCAATTAGCTGACCCGCACACCCCCCAATCTGCCAGCTGGACTCACAGAATGAATATCCTGCACACTCTTGTGTAAGGTCAGGCTTCAAAATTAGCTGATCTACTAGTTGGGCCAAGGAGATTCTTCTTCTTGGCCAGATGAGCCTGAGCTGCATTCAATTTGGTCTCAGCTGGAAGTCACTAAAGGCTCTGATGAAGTATATTGGTGGTCAAACCTGTAGTGCCATCAGCAGTCATGGACATGATTGCTTAGTCTATGCCACGACCCCGAGACCTTATTTCGTGACTCCGAGCAGCACAAACTGCATTTAGTTGGTGAGTTAGAGAATTATGAGGTTTTTCCTGCAGCTAGTAGCATCAAAAAGAATCATTCTAACAGAGCCCTGTTTCATTTCTACAAGGAACGCTATCTAAGGATACTCCAATATATCTATGCTGGTTAAGGGGTGGAGACAACACACTTCCTTGTATGAAAATTATCCATACCTCTTAGTGTGTAAAAGAGCTCAGTATAGAGGTTAACTGTTTTGAAAAAACTGATCCCTATACCAAATTGCATTTTTTTTTCCTTTCACTGTTTGTAGTTGAAAATAGCAATTAAATCCAGGCATTTAACAGGTATATACTTAACTGCTAGTGGGGGAAAAAAAAAATCATGATTTTGTTTTCAATAAATGTTATTTCAGTCAAAACTTTCTACCAGCTTTCAAAACTCTTTTTTTAACAGATCACTTTTTTAAAATTTTTAATAAGGATTCAGGAATTTAATTTCAAACGTTTGACTACATTAATGCAAAACAGACATTTATTTTAGGATAATGCAACCTGTTAATAGCATGAAAACATTCACTGAAGATTGGCATTTTTAATCAGCCAAGGCTGAAAGGCTATGTATTCCACTAGTTATGCACTAGTTCTATTTTATAAAGATATAATAGGGAAACTGCATATATATATTATTCATATAGTAAAAGCTTTAGACAATTACATAATTGGCGTAGTTTCTGTAGTCTGATACACAGTACATAAATGCATCAGTGTTAATCAGCATGTAGACATGGTTCATAAACTGTAGTAAAAAAGGGAGGCAGTTGATCACATGGAGTTAGATTTTCCTCCTTACTTCCAACTCCTAACTGCCTTAAAATACAGCTAAAAATATATTCACTGCTTCCTCTAACTTTACTTTTCTAAGTAATTTCTATAGTTGCACAAGAATATAATGGGATGGACAATAGGAAGTTGTGTGTTGATACAGAGATTGCCTCAGCAAAAATTAGGTTGACATTATGAAATTGGGAAACCACACTAATTCATTCCCATAAGCATACAGGAATATAAAAAACCTTAAGCTATTGCCCAGTAAATAGGAAAGGACATAATAATTATCACCTTTGGGAAATGAGTAGCAAAGTAAATCCAACAGTACATAATGAATGGGGACATACTCAATTGTCCCCTGCTATGTTGGATATTAAAATAGTTCTGAAACATTATCAGCAAAAATAAGTCAGTCATTATTGCATATGCAAGATCATGTTCTACACAAAATAGAAGATCAAAAATTAATTTGCAAAAAAGTTAATCATAATGCCAGTAAGATTCATATATTACCAACTTAGGCAACTGCACAATCCTATTGCTTTTCTTGTCTTTTCTGTCCTTACACCAATATTCACCACTTTTCCTCCTCACGTCTCAACTCAGACTGTCAATTTGTTCAGGTACTTATGAGAGTCTGTCGTAATATCCATGCACCTTTCATTATTCCTGTGAGCTATACAACTATTATACCCATTTTACAGAAGATAAACTAGAACACAGTTTAAATGACTTGCCCAAGATCACACAAGAAATCTTGTCAGAGCAGGAAATTTAATGGAGATCTCTAGATTTCCTGTGCCATAATCATGGGACTATCCTAATAAACGTCCCTGACTAGGTATCGAGAGCTTTATCAGATACTGAGGCAACACACACCTGAGGTTGCCAGCTGCTCAGGTTTTCCCAGGATCAACTATTTTTTGAGGTAGCTGTCCTGGGAAATCAGTAGGAGTGCTCAGTTTACACTACCAGCTGTCCAGTTTTATGGGCTCAGGTTCATCCACATGTCCTGATTATTTGAACCAGGAGGTGGGAACCCTAACTTACACAGAGGCAAAATACAGATTCCAACAAAATAGGCCTGAACTGTAGTAAAGCCACACCCAGGGCTTAAATTCAGCAGGAGCTGTCCACAGCGGAGCTCCGGTAAGTATCTTCAACCCCCTGGAGTTTTTATGGCACTTTGGGCATTGAGGGAAAAGAATATGGGAGTGACTCTGGGAAATACTCAATAAGCATTTAAACCCTAGTCACAGCCCAAAGTACATGAACCAGACACAGCCAGTTGTACTTCCTATTACATATTACTGCCAGGTTTCTTAGATGGATGAGCTAAGATTTTCAGAAAACAGAGACGAAATGTAGGATTCTAATTCCATACACACATAAACACAAGGCCAGATTTAAAAAAAATGCTGAGCACCCTACAGTTCCCTTTGAAAACCTGACCACGTATTTATATGCCTGAATATATATCTGGGAGACTAACTTTAGGCACTCTCTCTCTCTTTTTCTCTCCCACTTCAACCTTGGATGAAATCCACTACACTAACTCTCCTTTGGGGCATGAACATATTCTTTTATTAGTCTCTACTGTAAAACACTGTGCATATTTATAGTGCTTTACATATGAGAATTGAGATAAATGTTATAGCTGACAAAACCAAAGAACTAAAAATGGATGACAGCCAGGTTTTTTTGTTCAGGTATTGAAGTGAATGGCATGCAGGAGAAATCCCAAACCTTCATAAAATTCCACTTGCTATGTCTATGCATGGAATGTTTTTCTCCTGGCTACAGTCAGGCAGCCAAAGTTTCTAGATCTTATTTAACCTTCTTGGTACTGAGAACTGCACATGAAAGAAACATTCTTTGTGTGTCACATAATGTTCTACTTTAAGGAAAGGCCAGATAATGATTCAGCAGAAGCAAATTCAATATATCTAATTTTCACATATTGGAAATGACAAAATTAATGCAGAGGACAATGCACAGAGCCAGCCAAGGAATGCTTTTATTATGTTCAGTCTCCATGCCAAAGTGCTCTTGTTCAACTCATTTGATTAATGCTTTATTTTTCTCTACATTGCTTCCTTAGAATGTGTCCTTGAACTGCAATTCATTTCAATAGTCTCTAAAACATTCTGCACTTGTTGATATGTACTCAAATCTGTAACAGAAACCAAGTCTAAACACTAGTTTTCTCTGCAGAATGTCAAAAATCACATGGACTAACACTGGGCTTGGTTTTTATCATCAAAATGAAACATTAAGTTAATCTCTTATTATCCTCTTGGTGATAGATTTTAACAACTGCAGTGGCATAAGAATTCAATATTTTAAAAACATAGCATCATTACTAATTACAGCAAACAGCATTTACCATACCTTCACTATCCCTCTATATGAGCCACACTAAAATTTTATGCTACCTTGAAAGGTCTAAAACTTGGAGCTGAAACCCTGGCACTTGTTAAAGTCTGTGGAAGTTTTGCCATTGACTTAACAGAGCATGTATCTTGCCAGATATTTGAGAGACTGCCTTATCCTCCTCAATGCCCCATCATGGAAGTTAAGATATACTCCTCTTGCTGCTGATATCTGCATCCCAGATTTCCAGGAATGGTGGCAGGATTTCTTAAATTGAAGGATCTCATCTATGGAACGTGCACCCTCTAATCCAACGGAATGAATTTGTCAACCTTCAGGCACAAGTTAAGGCTTTATTTGTTCCATAAAGTCCTTCAATATTTATGTGAGAAAGAGGCGGTTCATGGGGGGGGGGTCCCCATCAAGACAGTTGCTTAGCACAAAAGGAATGCAGTGTCACACTGATTTTTTTAAGTTATCCTATTGGGTAATCAATCTGTTTTGTAAGTTTTTTATGAAATAAAAGCAACAACAGAAGGTACTATGGTGCTACACATAGTATGAACTTATTTTAAAAAAAGAAAACCTCCCCCCCATGTCAGGTTTTGAATCCACGACTCCAACAGTGCACTAAGTAGTCAGAATGGATTTACAAAGAACAAATCATGCCAAACGAGCTTGATTTCCCCTTCTTTGACAGGATAACTGGTTTGGAGGGTGTGTGTGTGTGTGTGAAGGTGTGGGGGAATGTGATGGATATAATATACCTGGACTTTTGACACAGTCCCATGACATTCTGGTAAGTAAGATGGAGAAATGTGGGCTTAGTGAAACTACCATGGGGTGGATACATAGTTAAACAACTGCAAACAAAAAGTAGCTATTAATGGAATGATGTCAGATTGGACAGAGGATCCACAGCGATCTGTTCCGGGTCCAGTGTTATTTAACATCTTTATTAATGATGTAGGTATAGAGGGCATACTGATCAAATTCTCAGGTGACACAAAGCTGGGTGGGCTACAAACACTTCGGAGGATAGAGTTAAAATTCAAAAGGGATCTTGATAAATTGGAGAACTGGGTTATAAACGACAAAATGAAATTCAATAAAGACAAATGTAAGGTGTGTAGGGAAGAAAAACCAAGTGCGCAAATACAAAAAAAAATGGGGAATAACTGGCTTGGCAGCCGCACTGCTGAGAAGGATCTGGGAGCTGTGCTAGATCACAACCTCAACATGAGTTGGTGGAGGAGGGAAGCAAATGCAACATAGTGTTGCAATAGCAGAGCACAGCATGTAAGTCACAGGAAGTGATAGTACTGTTCTATTTGGTTAGGCCTCAGATGGAGTATCATGTCCAGTTCTGGTCACCAATGTATAGAAAGAATGTAGAGAAACTGGAAAGGGGCCACAGGCAAGTGACAAAGATGATCAAAGGGATGGAATGCAAGCCATATGGGCAAAGGCTGAAGGAACTGGATATGGTTTGTTTGGAAAAGAGGAGATTAAGGGGAGACATGATTGTGGTCTTGAAACACTTCAAATACATAAAACTCATGGAGAAAAGTTGTTCTATTTTGCCACAGAGAGCAGGACAAGAGGCAATGGGTTCAAACTAAAGCACTGCAGCTTTAGATTAAATCTTAGGAAAAACTTCTTAACTGTAAGAACAGTAGGACAATGGAACAGGCTGCCTAGGGAGGACACTTCACTGGAGGTTTTCAAAAGAAGGTTGGCTAGCCTTCTGTCTTGGATGGTTTGGACACAACAACGTCTTGGCAAGGGGTTAGACTAGATGACCCTTGCATTCCCTTCTAACCCTATGGTTTATGATTCCAAATACAGCATCAAGACCAGAACAATATCTACTAAAAGTGACTTAGAATGGGAATCCGTTTATAGGAACAGAAAAGCCAGCAAGCAGTACTTCATTTCATACTCAGTACAGTGAAGAACACCTTTCTGAGGAATAATTCAGGAGAGCCTGAGAACATGCTCATGGACTCCATTACACCGTGAAACTTCTATGGCAGGTGCTCTCTGCCGTGAAAAGGGGAATACATTTGTTTACTGCTTCTGGAAACTACACACTGTAGATTTTGCCTAAAGAAGAAACATGGGCATGAGGGAGCTATTCGAAAAGAGAGGAAGAAGAGCAGCTCATAATACACCTCTTTACATAGCACTAGAAAGTTATAGAGGAATTCAGAATAGTTGTAATTATTTGCATCAACACAGCAAATATATGAATACAAAAGTTTAGGCCCCTCATCTAAAAGGGGGAGGAGCTGTTGGTAAGGGACTGTCTGTGAGGGGTCACCAGTTTTGGAATCTGCACCTGCTGTGGGTCAGAGCTTAGATTTGTTAACTTTATAGGCACACGGCAAAGCGCATTTTCCCCCCTCGTTGTTGAGAAGGGTTTGGGATGCAACCTATATATTTACATGTAGTCCTTTTATGTTGTAATTGTAATATACAGGATGGGTGCCTATAGTTGTACTTTTAAAAACCCACCACCGTTAAACACAGAAAAATGAGTTCTACTTCTGAGTCTGGAACAGTCATTCTATTGCATGTTTCATTGTGTCTTTCTGTAATGATTATATTACACAAGAGATTTGATCATGTAAGGCTGCAGAGAGTCTCAGGTCTCGGGTCAGTGTGATATTATATACACCAAATCCAATTGTGCCTGTGCTCTGCATTGTGTAATGGAAACTGTTACAGTTGCTTTGGCAACCTAAACTCAATTTGCTTGGATTTGTAAATTTGTACAGAACAGCGTAAGGCACTGCTTATACCATATCTGGTCTTTTGATTTTAGTGCAACTTCTTTCAAAATGGAGCACGTTAACATCTAGGTGAGATCTACAAGGATCTCACTGCACAAGCATAATTTATCCCCTTGCATTAAAGGTTGGAAAGAAAAATATTAGCAAAGTTATTGGTATTCTTAGTCAGGATAGATCTCAGTGATTGGTCTACGTATCTAGCCAAGTCAATTCTCTGCTTAGTTATATAATGGGTTCACTGTATAATGTCTGCAAAAAAGTTGCTTTATAAAATGCAAAACTAAAATAAAAACTGGCAGTGGAGACAGTGTCTTTACAGACAGGAAATGTCCATAGTTGAAGTATGTTTTCTAATCAAACTTTATTTTTATAGCATGTGTTTTAATGCCTTATTTCCCCCTCACTTGATAGAAACCTACCCAGGAGACAGTGTGTTTAGGCAAATCCATAGCTGCTTGATTTCTCCGCTCCCTTTTTTATTTTTGATCATGAACTAGCTGTTTCTAATTTGAAATCTCCTGTCAAATCCTTGTCAGCCACAGTCAGTGCCTCCTTCTCTTCAGAACAATTTAGTTTACCCTGACGTTAAGATCATCTTGTTTGTTCTAGAGGAAATGCAAGCCCCATTAAAAGCCCCTCCCCTCCATCAGAGCTCACCTGTAACGATGCACAGTATAGAGCTTTCAGTTGACCCACTTTGCTACTGGTGCCTGTTTCCAAACCTGGTTACTTTTTAGCACCTTCCCCTATTAACGGAAGGCCTAACAAGCCTGGAAGTGGCTTCATTTATAAAGCTTAGGCCAAAGCTATAATTCAGATTAGCTGTATGAAGGTATTTTAAGGTCAACTACTCACCTTCCATTCTACTGAATGTGTCACTTCTAGGTTACTTAATCTGCTAGTCCTGACTGAGTAAAGCCTCAGGCCACATGGTTTTTGGTTGCAGAACTAAACAGTCCCCTGCTTCTGAGACAGTTATTTGGTTCAAACCTTCAGTGCTGAAAAGCAACCTTTTTATATAGGGTAAAGTAACTATTCTTGAGACTGGTAGCAGGAGAAATTGAAGACTAGCTCTTTTCATTAAGGACCACTGCAGGCCGGGGGGGGGGGGGTGGAGGAGGGGCCCCGCGGGAGGGGGAGCCGAACCAAAGCACAAATACAGGGAATGCAGGGGAGGGAGGCCTACAGATATTTGCTGTCCACAGACTCCTCTTCTGCTTAGGTCAACTGTCCCAAGGAAGTATTGGGAAGGGTAGCCCTACTATTGGGAAGGGTAGCCCTACAAATTCCAATGAACAGAGTCAGTCTATCCCACTTACAATTCAGGGGAATTAAAAGTAATATAATGAAGGAGGTGCAATAGGAGTCTGCATTTTGATCTTCCCATTTGGAAGAAGGCTAAAACAGCAACTTATTTGAGATGCCACTTCTCTCTGATAGAGATTAATCACAGAATGTGAAACTCACCCTGGCTTTACTGGGGGAAAATTGTTAGAATGTCATATCTGGCATTGGAAAGACAGATATGGGCATTGAAGAGGTTGCAATACATGGACAGTAGCATAGTTGTATATTTTATTTCTAAAGCCTCCAATCTCATTTCCTAATTACTTGAGGTGCTGAAGAATAGCAGAGTAAAGAGACTGCTGAAAATTCATCCTTATAATGCATCAAACAAAAGGGACAAAGTTGTGTCCATTTTTATAAGTCTGGCAAAACAATATCCCTGATATACTGGGAATGCTGCAGTTCTGGGAGGGTGCTAACAGACAGAGGTGAGGAACTGACTGCTAAGACAGAAAAGGTGGTGGCAAGTGAAAGAGAAAAGACACTGGGTGGCAGAAAACAGACACAAGAGAAGGGAATGAAGGGAGTGGAAGGATCTGGATACACTGAATTCCCCAGTTCAGAAAAAACTAAAAATTCTGCTAAACTGACTTTTAAAGTAACATTTGCCTAAACCAGGGCACATACTCCCCACCTCTCATTACTGAGCACCACTTTAATGGAGGCAGCATCAGGGCATTGATTTTAAATTTGGTCTCTCCAGCAGACCTAATTTAAGAGCAGTAACAGCCCCATAATGACAGTACTGAGATACATGAGCATGAGTAGGTTGAAATCTGTTCTGGTACTTTTATTTTTTTAAAACTATATCTTCTTGTTTGCAGTTTTTATGTGCATAAGTGAATTAAATTAAAAAACCCCATAAGAATACTTATTTGTGAAAGCAAGGTTGCAGATAGTGTTATCTAGGACTAATAGCAAACTAATCCTATATAATTTAAAGCTTCCTGAACTATTTTTCTTGTGACCTTCATCTCATCTCTTTCATTTTGTAATGTATGTATGGGCTTTGATATTCCAACAAACATTGCTTGAGATTGAGGAAGCAATTTATTTATTTTCCAGTTAATTGTATGTTCCTCAAGCCATGAAGAGCTTGTTAATCCAACTGTTTAAATTAGGGTTTCTATTTAAGTGGCAAAAATAACTGTTGGTGACAGAGGTAGGTCAATTTAATGTTGCCATATGCATCCGGTCACAGTTACTGGGCTAACCGCACTCTGACCTCTCATGGTCTCTGACTGCCCCGCTCCCTCGATCTCAAGCCTCTAGCCGTCACTTGTCTGTGCGGGTAGAATCATGTGATTCTTTCATTGTTAGATGAGGCACTAGGTTGCAGTTCACTGTGTAGCAACAAAAGCTAGGTAAAATTTTTCAGAAGAAACTTTTCACACACGCACGCACGCACGCACAAAGCATATTCAGGTTAACCGAACCACTTCACAAATTGGTATTGAATTCAAATTATTTCACTCTTAGAGCCCCCAAACAATTTTTTAAAAATTGCTATGTTTTGACATTTTAAATACATAACATTTTGATTGCCTGATTCAAAATGATTTTTCGCCTTGAGTTGTACTTCAACATTGCTTTTTAAAAAAAGGTCAACTTGAAAATGAACTATTCATTTGAGGTGAAGTTTTATTTTGTTTATTTAGTGGGATTAGCGGGAGCTTTTCCTGTTTGGCCAGCAAACTAAAAATGCAATTATTTGCACTGCTTTTGTATCAACTGTGATTTATCTCAGCAAGTCTGACTTACCTTGCAATTTTGTTCCCTTCGAGAGCAAAGACAGAGCTTAACAGAGTGGCATGCAGCCTCCTTAAAGTAAACTATTACTTAGAGTGAAGGCATTTAAAAGACGACGACATGCCTTTAAAAAAATAAAACAACAATGAAGCCAACTGTACACACATCTATCTAGCTTTTCCCTAAAGCTTATCATTCCTTGAATCTGGGAAGGCCCCACTTTTTTAGATCCCCTCCCAGAGTCTCTCTCTCTCTCTGTTGACCTATCTCCCCAGGCAATGCCTGATGAATACACCCTCCTTTTCCCCTTCAGAGAGACTTTTTAAGTCTTTAGTCTTCTTTTACTTTCTAGCCGCCCAGCTTGGCAAACAAGGTTTGCAACCTGTTGGAGACAGGATCCTTGAAACTAACCGCTTGCCCCTACTGTACTCTAAGCATGTGCTTGGGGTTGCTTTTCTAGAACTTGTACAACTTTCCTGTTTGCTCTTCCCACAGCCCCCTATTAAGTTAGATCAATATATTCATACTGAAAATTCTAATAATCTTGTGTAAATACAGCAACTTTACCTCACTGACCAAGTCAATTGCAATATTCATACCATTATTCAAATATTTATACATAGCAGTGCCATGACCAACACTCCTACTTGGAATTAAAATCTCAGCTCATTTTAAGACTATTCTGTAATTTCAGTAACTATTTTCCGAATATATTTCTCTTCTAGTTTTGTTTGTTTTTTGGACCTGGGTGAGTTTTATTTGAAGGTTCCGCTATAAAGCTAGGGTTTTCTTTGAACTGCTTTATAGTGTAGGGAGGCATTATTTGCAGCAGGTGGTATCAGTCATTGTTGATAACTAATAAGCCAACAAACTAAACAGCTCTGGGTAATGCTCAGGTTAATGAGCATTATATGGATCGTATTTCACCTTTTGTTCTCACAATAAACAAGTGTGATCAGTCTCAAGACCTGGAAACTTGCTGTCTTGACATCAGAAAAAAAAATTGGCCTCTCAGTATCAAGACAAAGAGGGATTAATGTAATTTAGGTTTCTTTTTATATAGTATCTTACTTATATATCACTTACTGAGAAAGTGAAAATGATAAACAAAAGTAGAATATAAGCTATGATATAATTTAACAGCTTTTGCAGCACAGGAAGAAAGGATCTGAATGGCCACCGAGGATGAATTACTCACTCTCTCAGAAGTGGCCCTTCACATTTAGGTTTGAAATGCAGCAGTAGAGCAGCCTGCGTATGCTTGCACTCCTACTGGCTGTGCTGATCACTGTACTATTTAAAAACAGAGGATTCACTCTCCAGAGATGCCACCCAGGACTTTTCATTAGCATTAAGTTTTCACACTTGTATGCATGCACCCACCCACACTTTCATGTAAGACACTAGAATTCAAACAGGAAGCATCTACTCCGAGGCTAGCTTCTCCTGTTATACAACGTGAGTAAAAAGACCTCAGCAGATGCATCTGGAAAAAGAAGACTGAGATCCTTACTTTTGCTCTGGTTTCTTTATGCCATATAAAAAAGCTGGAGGCAGCACAAAGGAGCCCTAAAAGTCCCAATTCCAGTCAGGGGAAGACTCCCCTGGTGCAAGCACTAAGAAAAATAGCCATAAGGCTGCACCCTAAGGACCCTTTCACAGCCTCAGTGTAGAGGGGGTGCTGTGGCCCATGGAACCTATTTAAGTTACTCCCAGCACCACTTCCGTTCCCAAAGCAGCCCAGGATTGGGAGGAGGCAAAATGTTGCTTAAAGCCACTATAGCGCCCCCTCTCCCAGTGGTGCAGTTTCCGTGAGTCTCAGTCTCTCCTCCTGAATTGCCATGACCACCACACTAATACTAAATTAACAACAGTAAGTCAAAACAAATTAATATTAAGCCTTCTGTTATACTTGCTATTGACATCATACATGTTTAGGTAATCACACAATACAGAGCATCCTCCTGCTAATACATGGGGGCTCTTTTCAAAACACAACACACATTATGGTACATGGTGCAAAAATATTTCAACATCAATTAACTATACAAATACCAACCTTTCACCCTGCAAAAATTTAAACACAGTCTACTGTATCAGAGAGATTTGTCAACAGGTGTCAGCGTTCTAAAACTAGCATCTCACAAAATGCATTTTCTTTTCCTGCCTTCTGCAGAAATTCTCCTGGGAAAAGTTTCTTGAAAGGTTATAATAATTTTGTAGAACAACATTATAGCCTTCAGCCAGAGAAATCCCGTCACGGATTCTAGTTCAGTAGGTGACAAAGTCAGACACAGCACCTAAACCCCATTATAAATTGCAGTATGGTAGTGAGAAAAGTGATTGAGTATCCCGTTGATGTCAACACCCAAGGGAAAGAATTTTAAATCATTTCCACAGTTGTGGGATTCCCTGGCCTCCCAGACATGAACGCTGAGTATTTCATGTGTTATTGACTTGAGATAAGTTAATGCTTTACATTTGAAAGTACTAACGGTTAGACAAACTCCTGCTTACTTACTAATATGTTAACCCTTCCATTACATCATATCTAAAGTTAGATTGAAAGCTCTTCCGGACAAGAACTATCATTATACTGTGAGGTGCTTAGCACACTGTTGGGCACTGAGATATTACTGTACTAATCTCAACAAAACAACTCAAGGTCATGGATACTTAGATAAATATGGGGTTGCATGCTCTGCATAAAAAGTCATTATTTCCTACCTATTAATCAAATACAGGGTTTTATGCTCATCATTAAAAGTCAACATTTACTACCTATTAATTCTAGGTGGCCATTCTGAGGAAATGGGGAAGGAGTAAATGTTTCTTTTTCAGGGGCAGCCATCACGCTCGGTTTTCTGAGCTCTTCATTATCCTTACTTTTTAAATTCATGGTGAAGATGGGGTTAGAGAAGGCCTTCTTCTCCCCTCTCCCAGCAAGATTTGCAGACAAGGCCACAATTTTCCTTAATAATAATGGAAGTTGGGTATACCAAGGATCAAATTGTTTCTCTAGGTGTCTAATTCCTTTACAAGACTACATGCTAACTATCCAGCTAAGAGAGACACTTGAGAAAGTGAAGGAAGCTGTCCTGAGAGATTTCACAGTATCTGGTTACAGGAGAAGACAAAAAGGTCTCACATTGTCTGCCTGCATTATATTCAAAATAGCTTATTCAGGCTCTTTCAAAGAGCATAGCACAACACAATTCCAAGGAAAAGTGTTTACAATATTAACAGCAAAGGAATAAGGAAAATTTTAAAAATAAAACAGTAAAGAACTGTTTTGATAATGAATTGACTATGAATTGGGAGGACAGGAGCACAAGATGACCAAATCCACTTCTTTACCTCAAGGACCTTCATGTTCCTCATTCTAGGGGAAGGTTACATTATATAATTAGATACATTTAGACAGATACCTAGGTTTTGTAGACTATTAAGAAGAATTGTGTATGGGCATTTTTTCTTGCCATTTCTATTATCTGCTTACTCTGAAGGGCAAAATTGCAAAGTATAATTTATATCTATGCAGTGTATATATACTGGCACAGATCTTTCATTTTTCTACCTATTTACCAGTCAGGATGAAGAAAATCCATTTCATGGATCCATTGTTGATAAAAATAAAACAGAAGTGGTGACTATAAAAAACACCACCAAAACAGAACATTGTGCATAAGCATGTACATTAGTTTTTCCAGAACTGGTTTCCAAACATTCAGTATTCTTCCAAATACAATTTTATTACACATAACCCTGTATCAGCTGAGTGAGCTATTTCATTGTTATTAGCCTTCCCTTCCTTATTCCAAATATTTCTTTGATCTCTTTTTTTTTTTTTTTTTAAAGCAAATATAAAGACACCACAATACATTTTGTATATTTTTCTTTAGGAAATTTTAGTTCTTGTATATGGAAAAAATAAAGATTATGAAAAAACAATTAAACTGATTAGTTTTTGTTTCATATCAGAATCTTGAAGAATTTACTGTATTAACGCAGCAGGTTATTACTATAAAGGCATGTAAGTATCAAGTGAGATTGTCTTTGTATTTGGCTTTTCTTTTTGATTAATGAGAAGTCTTTGTAGTTAGCGCTATGACTAGTTCTAGTTAGTTTTTATCCTCATGTACACACTTTTCATATGACTTGAGTGACTAAAGCCTCATTACCTACGAGGGGAAAAAAAAGGAGACAGTAACAGAAAAACGTGTATTATCGTTATTGTTAAACACCCATTGCTATAGTGATGACACTTCTGCTGACATCTTTCTCTTCTGCAGTAGAAGTGCTATATTGTGAGCTGGCACAGGGGCATATATCTTTCTGTTCCAGTGTCAGAGTAGGAATGCGCAACTCAGATAGGAGGTTGGCAGACAAGCTCATCAAAAGAAATTTAGGGGCCCAGAATCACATGTTTGCTGAGGGCCCCACCCTCTCCCACTTCATTTTATTTACACAGGTGTTACAGACATTCTGGGGTCACCGGAACAATTATCCTCCCTTCTCATCAGCCCTGTTGGTATATATCCAGACAGCAGAGTGGTGGCTTCAAAGAAATAAGTGAAAAGAGCTGCCTGGACAGTAATCAGAAAGGAAAGATTAACTTGATCCTGTTTATCAACTCCCATCAAAAGAAAAATAGACAACATCAGCTTTTGAGGCAGCCTACATTCCTAAGAGTGTATCTCCAAGAAGGACCTCATCTCAACTATGGAACATTCAGAAACTCACATGACAGGCGAGATATGGTTTTATAGCTGGTGATAGGAAACAATACATAGTAAATTACTCCTGCTGGCCTCTCTTTTTTTAAAAAAAAAAAAAAAAAAAAAAAAAAAAAAAAATCGGTGCTCCTCTATAAATATCTTCTGGTTTGTCAACAGCTTTCTGGTAACAAGATGCCCAGAACTATCCCATGGTTTCCTGTTAGCCAACTGGTAACACAGATGAATACAACAGGATATCCAAGTTGATATTTATTTTTACTAACCAACCAACCAACCACTAAACTACACACAGGTCCTGTTTACAGGTTTTGAGTAAAGACTTGGACAGGGCACTCCAACAACTCATTCCTTTACAACTGCATGGTGTGCAAAAAAATCAGCAGACAGCGCTCAGGCCACCTCAACAGGTACTATTAAGGGTAAAAACTCTGGCAGCTGTGCACGGGAGCACACAAACACCTACAGCAGAATGGACATGTGCAAAATCATTTGAAGAACCACCTACTATTGTTGTTGCAAACCACAAGCCTTTAAGTATTTTTCAGCAAAGCAAGCTAAAAAGTAAACTTAGTTTGCTAAACCAAAAAAACCAGTCTTCACAGTTTAACTCCACTGAATCAAGAGTTATATCATCTTTAAAGAAAGACAACAGTAAAAATGAAACAGATGATCACCCTGTTGTTCATCTAGGAAATAACCTTAGCTGCAGTCTAACAAACATGCATTTTATAGATCAGCACAGAAATGGACCCCATCACGACTTGTTGCATAAATAAAGTTCATTCTATACCCAGCATAAGGTTAGGTGCTAGATTAATAACATATGACTGAAAAAAAGTGGATATGTCCTATGCATTTTGGAAGCAGACTTTCATATACCGTAGCAAGGATGACAGCTTGACTGGTTGTCCTAATTCAAGGTCGGTCGGTCGGTCGCTCTCTCTCGCTCTCTCTGTGTGTGTGTGTGTGTGTGTGTGTGTGTGTGTGTGTGTGTGTGTGTGT
>ML675646.1:39888414-39922969 GCA_007922155.1 Mesoclemmys tuberculata
TGTGTGTGTGTGTGTGTGTGTGTGTGTGTGTGTGTTAGAATTTAATTTAAATTAGCACAATGACGTAAACATTCAGTAGTTTTCAAAAGACATGGGACATTACAGATCTAAACCAATCCTTGTATCAAATCATGTAACCAGAGCTCTTCAATAGGATTATTTAAAAACAAACAAAAAAAACACACACACACACGCACCAAAAACAGAAGGTGGATCTAAATAGCCAACATGGCAATTTGATACATACGTTAATTTTTAACCTAACTCATTTGCAAATATAATTGCAGATGTTACACAGTGACAGTAAGAGAAAGAAGGACTGATGATTTAAAAAGAAAGCCACTGGAACGAGTGTGTGATCTCACTGTTACATTGTCTAGTGCACTTAACAAGAAACATGGATCAATACAAGAATTCATCTAAAACCACAGATCAGAGCTCAACTGCACAAGCAGCAGATTTTGAACAGTCCTCAAAATTTTACCTGAGCAATGCACTTGGAAGATACCGGGTGCACGTGTTTGGGTGTATTTACACAGACATGCATGCAACCTGAATATACCATTTGATAGATACTGTGCATGGCCTCACTCTTGTAAACAGATCTCTGCCTCACCAGGACCTCAGTACATACTCCATATAGCATGTAATGGCTGTCAAATTAATCTTTTCCCTCACCCCCAACCAAAAAAAAATCCATCATTTCCATAAAAAACTAAATAGGATAGCCAAATAATTACTGAGGTGACATAATAGGATGGGAGGGGCCTGAAATATGCAAATACAAATATAGAATATCATTTATCTAAGCTATTTGATTGGATTTACTTTCATATTTTCAATTATTTCTTGTTACAATCTTCACCAAAGCCCTTAAACCAGTTTTAAACCACATCTCCTAGATTTGCCCCCAGCTCAGGGCATTAGTACCACATGAAGAGTATTTCCCTTTCCCCCCCCTCTCAAAAGTCCTGAAGCCTCAATACTGAAATCCTTAAACAATGACTTCGCCATCCCCTGAGGTTAGTGGCTGGAGAACAGCATCGGGAGACTTGGATGCTATTTCCAGCTCTGCGGTTGATTAACTTGTGTGCCTCAGTTTTCCCAAACTGGAGTAATACCTAGTTCACATAGAGTTTAGTGAAGCATTAATAAGGTGTTAGGGGTCCATAGTGGAAAAGTCTACAGAAGTGTCAAGTATTGTCCTGTCACTGATTACTACCACCCTAACCCTCCTAGCTCCACTATTTAGGGACAATCAACAAATTTCTTTATCTTTTTTCAGTGTTTCTTCTAAATGACTCCAGTAAACAAAAATTCATCTTAACACTGATATTTGTAGCACTGTATTCGTCATTAACACTCTGCTTCTCATCACAAGAAGTCACTACCTCATAACTACAGTGAGCCAGATGTTTCTCCATCTAAGTAGCTCACTCTTTATTCTAGTCTGTCTCACTAACCTTGTGTAATGCTGCAGCTTTCATAAGTTTAGGTCCATTATGTTCATTGCTTTCCCCCATCAGCTCCTTTTTACACTTTCAAGCAGTGTTATGTAACTGAAGGCACGTTTTCCATCTTATAAAACTATTTGCCTTTCCTGTGGTTCAGTGGCAACAGATACTGTGTTGTGAAAACTACAATTCAGCACAACTGTATTAATTAAATAGTTACATGCAAGTGATTCCTTTGTTCTTCACCTAACGAGTTTTTTTCATCATTGCTGAGGCCAAACTGATCAGTTTATAGTTCCTGGATATTCCCTGTAGAGACATTGATTTTAAGTCAACCTGCCTCAGCATTATTCACTACATTTTCAGATTTCAAGGATACACTGCTCATCATTAAAAGATCTACAGTGCAAATCAACAACAACAGTTGCCACCACGGTTGCCAGTTATTTCATATTCTAAGTATATGAAAAATGTTAGTGTTTCAGCTACCATAGTGTGGTAACTGTTGGCTTTTTAATGGTGATCCCAATATCTACCATTTTTTTTGGGTCACATGTAAGAATTTGGAGACATCTCTGATTTTGATTTTATTGGGCTTCAGATTTTGCAAATATTTTTCCATTTGTTTTGGCATGATCCTGATTTCCTCTGATATATTTCCTAGTTCAGGAAGAAAAATATATGTCTGGCATTTGCCATCTTTCTTCCTCTGCGAAGACTGAAATAAATAATTCATTACATTTCTTTTTACCAATGTCTCTCTTCAGTCAATAATTACCCTGGTTATCCCCTTGAGGAGTTACTTTCAAAATGTTTCATTTGACTTGACTGCCTGTTCAATTTTCCTTTCATTCGCAAAGTTTCTTTTTCTTACCACATTTAGACTTATTTTATATTCTTTCCTACAACATACTTAAACTTCCTGTCCCCAGGAAGTGCGACCATCAACCACCTATATAGGCTTCCTCCGTATGCCCACCAGAGCACTTGTATTTGTGACATTTGTTCAGCTATGTCTCAGGATTTCTAGATTTTCCTGATCAAGCAACAAGGATTTTTCTACTTGATTTGTGATGACAAGCACCCAGAAAAAAAGACATCATGGTTTGACTATCCTGAGTGTTTCTACCGGATTCCATCATCTGAATTATTCAATACTGAGGTCTATTGCTGGTGTAGATAGTGCACCCAGAGATCAATCAACTAGGGTGTTCAAGGGAGGACTCTTGAATTTTACCCCTGTAAGGCAGCTTTAAATACCCAAACAGTTAACAAAAGGGCACAGTTCTTACAACTCATCTATTACTTTGTATTAAAAAAAAGGCAGCTTACAAAAATGTAACAACTATTAAAAGATAATCTGGACCATTGCTCTTTGACAAAGAAAAAGCATTAGAACAAAACCTCATACTCTAATCACATATTTACGACATCCATCCTGAGTGCTGAAGCATGGAGGGGGGTGGGAGGGAGAGGCAGGAAGGTCCAACGTGCTCAGTGACCTCAACTCATATTTTGTCTTACATTTACTACTCTCATTTCAGCAGGAGTTGAGAGCACTGAGCACCTTGCAAGATTGGGTCTATCTACCAACAAAAAATTAAAGTCATAACATGTAAATCTTTCAGAGCTGCCACATCATTTACTGAAGTAGAACTCTACAAGGCACCCCCCAGCAGGGAATCCAAAATATCCGAAACAAGTCACAGTAATTTATTTTTCACTATGGGTTATTCTTATTGACCACTCTTCCTATTCTATTCGGTTTCGCATTCCATGCCACTCAACAAGGTATCTGAACAGCCAGTCTTCCACTTGCTACTGTCAGACTTGCTCCTGCAAACACCTTTACTACTTTGACAGCTTTAAAATGATACACGAATGGGGGGAACCCGTAAAAACCTTCATTACATCATGTTATTGCCTACCATCTAGTGGAAATACTGCAGCAAGTATAATTACATGGCATGGCAACTGGTGCATTTTCTTAGCAGGGGTCAACAATTTGAGCTTTACACACCTCTGCCATCTTTCTCCCCTGAGAATCTCTTACTTTTGATGAGCAGTTTTATAAAATGCCAGCAAAATGAGAGTTGAAAAAGTTCGAATGTGTAGCTCGATTGTGTATAGCATCTCTAAAGATTCATGCAGTACAAGAATCAAGCAATGCTGGCCAATCAAGAATTCAGATTAGGTTTGGTACATAGAAAGCTGCAATGCTTGGAGAGATCTGGGGTGTTCGTTGCTTAGCCATTCTTCACCCATGAAATCTCTTTAGTCACCAAAGCTGATCACTGAACATCCTTTTCCTTAAGGTACCTGAAAGTTAGCAAGCTCTTTATTTTGAAGAATTACTCTTCAGTAAAAACCATGACACCAGAGCCCACTGGCTAAACTAAGGATTGAACCAACATGACTAGGCAGTTGTTGCAATATTAATGACTTAATTTTTAGTTTTAAGTAGTCATGAATAAGATTAATACTTCAAATGTGACCCTCAGTTGTGCATATGGATAGAAAATAAAGGCTACTTTTGGTAATGAAGCAAGTTGAATTTCATTATTAATCTACAGATATGTGAGAGAATAAAACTGCAATTCTCAAAGGAAGGCCAGGGCTGTATGAATATGAATCACTATCATATAATGTCTCCAACTTGCCTTTCAGCAACAAAGATGGAGAAGAGACATGCAATTTTCACTTAAGTTCGCAACCTTTCAAATCTCATGAGCTAAGCAGGCTCAGGGAATAGCAGAACTTAAATGAGACTTCTTAAGTGAGGGGTCCTTTTCTCCCAGTTCAAGATACAATGAAAGTGCATTACTAGTAATAATTAATGGGACTGGTTCATATCCTGTAGAAGCTGGGGGTAATAACGCCTCTGGTGCAGCAGGAAGCAGTGATGGTGACTTAAGGCCTGATCCTGAAAGTTGATGAGAACTCACACCGAATTAATTGAGTGACATATGTACTCACCATATTTCTCCAGGCACTCTTCCTTTTGAATAAGTATTGGCCCAATGTCCTAGCTAAAGTTTACAGTCTAAGAGTCAAAGATGAGACCGAGGTTGATCGTTTAAATTATATTTGTTTTGAAATGGGATAACAATGGGTTGGCAAGTCTAACAATAGCAGGCTTTGGGGAGGAAGTGAATTTTCAGGAGGGATTTGAAAAATAGCAGGAAGGAACATGGTACACAGAGAGGGAAACTGTTCAAGGGGAAGCATGAAAGATGCGGGAGTTGACTCAAAAGCATGTAGAGGACATGGAGAAAGCAGTGAGAAGCAAGTTGAGGGTGAGGAATTTTTAATTGTGTATCTAAAGTAGTTAAGAAAACCAAGGAATAACCCCCCCCCCCAAAAAAAAACCAAAACCAAACCCCACACACCTCAGGTTTTCAAAAAGCCCTTAGCTACAGGGTAAATAATACTGCATTCTGATGACTAGAATCTACAACAAAAAGCTGGAACAAGAGAGGAGGCAGGAAATCACTAAATACTGGTAAAAACTTGCTCATATGTAGCAATATAGTTTGTTTAATCTAAGTATCTGCATTTGTTTATGTTAAACTGAGCTAGAGTCAAATTTCTGTGATTTAGGATTCTAAGTCCCATTGACTTTCAATGAGATTCAGGCTCCTAAATCACATCTGAAAATGGGACTTGTGTTTACCAAGGTGCTAATAGAGGAAATAAGAGCCACAGGTTTTTGGTTTTACCAAATTTATTCTCCACCACCTCTCTGAAGTAACATGATACATTGGTAGGATATTCTGTAATTTAAAATGCGGAGAATTTAGGAAGATTGGGAAGTCAGGTCAACATCTGACAGGTGTATAATGAAAATAAGTTAGTGCTGCTCATTTCTTTACTCTTCCTTTTTTACCTTAGAATAGGAATCCAACAATTTTCATTAGTGAATCTGGAAAGATATGACAAAACTACTCTTTAAATGATAGGTCTACTTGAGTAGATCTCTCCAGGCAGCCACATCACACAACTTGATTGAAATTTATGTTTAATTAAAGCTGGTTTAGGTGAAAGCTTTTGGATCTTTGTCATGGATAGAAAAATATTAAGAAAACCCAAACAAAAAATAGATGACGTCATGTTGACAACAGAGCTGAAGCAGGCTGAGAGCATTTATTATTGTAAGAGTCACATAATACATGCATGGCAGTAATCAGGTTCCAAGTCCACCTGTTTCAGACAATAGCACACGGAAAGCTGGTGCGCTTTGATAACTTTACCCTATTTTGTCAGTCCATGCTTATTTCTCAATCTTGGTAATCTATGTGGCAGTGAAAATGTGGAAAACATGCAGATCTGAATTCTGTGCTCCTTGAAGGATGGAAAAAACTGGGCAGTTTAGCAGTGAAGTTGCTGGCTGTTCCCTAATGTATTGGTTATTCCAAATCTCAGATGCAGCAGTAGAGATCTGGGAGCAGAGTAAAACCTAAATCATATTTTGGGAGGAAGGGGAGAGAATAGGGGGTGATGGTGGAGGAGAGGTCAACAGAAAGGAAGAAGAAAAATCAGTGGAAAGATGTTCGGCACAAAATGCATTACTGGTTTCAATCTTGTTACTATTGAACAAATGTCCTTATTACAAAAAAAAAAAAAAAAAAAACAACTCATCCCACACCCTGGCTCACAGTCTCAGATGAGGAGTCAATGACAGAGGAACTGAATTAACTCTTATTTCTATAGGTGGGCCATGCAAGGTAAAGGCACATTAGTGGAACAGTGAGGAAGCTTATTTCTCAACCAGTGGAATCCATGCAATCTCCAGGGCTCTCAATTTGGCACCTTTCTAAAATACTAGATGTGATGTTTTTTTAGAAGTAAGTTTTACATGTAAAATTCACACAACCCACTACCTGATTAGTTTATACTGTAATCAAATAGGCTGTAGATTTGATATTTAAACTGAGATTTTTCAAGTGTTCATGAATTTTTAGAGATTAGGTCACAAGAAAAAAAAAAGCACATTGTCCTTGCTAACAGTTATAGCAAACATTCTTGTTAAGAGATACTGCAAATGACAAGGAAATTATGGTTGAGAAACATTTGTTCTGTACCTAATACCTAATGAAGAGCTCAAAAATCTGGTCATCTTGTAAAAGTGGCTTATGCTACACTATAGACAAACAGAAAATAAGGAGTATTCAGAAAAGTACAGTGATTTTCTAAATGTTTGCTGCAGTTTTATGAGGGACTTCATTTCTGATTGGATATACTTTATGTACATACAGACATTTGTCCAGCACTCACATTTTTAGTAAAGATTAATTTAAGCAAAGCATAAAGCTGCTCATATGGTGCAGTCTCCTTCCTCCTTTCCTAGAAGTAGCAATTTCCTTCCTTTCCTCCCCCCACCTTACATGCTGTCTCTCATTGACTCTTTTTTGTTGTTTATAGCTTGTCTTTCCCGCAATGATCAATGAAGCAGGCAGTTTTACACTTTGTTTGGAAAGCAGAGATCCATGGCTATTCTAACTTGCTTCTGAAGGACGAGCTGCCAATAAAAGTGTCCCTAAGCTCTCACAAACTGATAGTTTTATAATTCCCGAGGAACTTTACTGTTTCCTTGGACAGCTGTCTCAGTAGTCGTCTCTTAGATGGCATGGGCTAGTACTACGGAGAATGTTACAGGTGAGAAATAAGACCTTGAACGTGACTCTGTATTCAATGGGGATTCAGCAACAGAGTACTGGAGCAACATGTGTGTCTATATAACTGTTTGTAAGGACCATTCATTCATCCAGGACTGGTCACATCATACTGGTGTTTTAGAACACTTCTGATAACCTCCCTCAGCAATTTCCCATCTCTTCCCTGCCCTTTCCACTGTTGTGTTTATGTTCTTCATTTTCTTCCACAACCTTTCCACAAGAGTGAGGAACTTTACTTTCTGATAGGCAGCTTCCTCCTACCCATACTTTGACCACAGAATCCCTGTGCACGGGTGTCTCTCTTTTGACTCTGAAGCTTTTCTACAGCGGAACTCTTCCCCAAATCATGGCATCTTTCTGGAACATGATGGATGAAGTAGCTGCCTATTCCACCTATCTCTACAGCCACCACTGTAAATCAGTGGCAATGCTTCGTGCTCAGAATTCAATAATTACAAGCCTATTTTACAGATTGGGAAAAATGGCATAAATGAAGTGACTTACCTAAGATCACACAACAAAATAGTGGCAACTCCAAAATTAGAACCCAGAATAGAAAGATTTGGAATCAGAACTCCCTGTGCTATGAGCGGTTGGCTAGACCATGTCACTGTTGTAGCGAGCATATAACTTAATACAATCAATAACAGAGAAGATAGTTATTTGGATGGGTTTTTTTTAAATAAAAAACTTCAAAAAGGAAATAACTTTGAAAGTTGTACTGAACAGTTATTACTTTAAAAAACACCCTTATTCAAATCATACTGCACAGCTAGAAATAGTTATCTAAACTTTTCTTTTAGTAAAATCTGCAAACATTCAAATGGGACTTTTTGACCCCCAAACTTAAGTTTAAACCTTATGTTCGTCAGTTATTCCATTATCTACTGTTTCCTATAAAAACTAGCTGCAGACATTTTCCATGAGGAAAAACCTCAGGAACCGTTAACAAGCCACCTAGGATCAATTAACAGAGCTTTTGCCCTCCACACACCAAGTAGCAGGTCACATGGCACTGGGCCTTCTGATATTTATTAGAATGAGAGAAAACTCTTATGAGGTCAAGAGGACTCACCTGCAGGCAGTTAATTGCTTTAAGATGCATCAATATGTGCAAAAAGTTATTTAGAAATATTTGACTTACAGAACCTTAAAACATCTACTGTGCAATAGGCTCATTGCATAATGGTCTTTTCCTGGGTTTTGCATTATTATACAATTAATATCAGGCAATTACAAACCAATAAAGTCACTGTCTAGCAGGCAGTAAATCATTGAACCATTATGTTTGGCTTTATCATAAGTGCACAAAGCAGTTTTTGATAACTGTAAATATCTAGGAATTTATACTACTTAGTTTTTGTACATATATTCAACAGTGGGAGATATTTAACCAATGGAATTACTCACCAAGTGGTGTGGTAGACTTCTATACCTGGACATTTTAAAATCAAGATTGAACTAGAACAGTTTTTAGAAAAAACATCCAAATACAGCTTTTAGACTTGAAGCAGAATTCATTCATTCCTATAGTCTGTGTTATACAGGGGTCAGACAAGACATCACAGAAGTCCTTTATGGCCTTAGATTCTATAACTTCAGTTCTCTTCCCTCCCAAAACTAGAAGATTAGTTATCCGAAGCCAGAGCACCATGGATTGTGCCAGTTCATATCTGATCTCACAACCTATTCAACACTGAGCCTTGCCTGTACCATGTGGGAGACTACAAAGGAAAAGTAATAATGAGAAATACATTAATCTTTTATACCCCCGACTTGAGTTGCTACTCTGTTTCCTACAACATTCATTATGCAGCTTTGCTTACAAGTCTACCCCCATCTCTTTATTAAATGTATCATAGTCAGTTCATTTTTCCACTATTCACTCTTCAGATTTAGAATGGTTTAGCACCTCCAGAGGCGTGCAGAGTCAGAAACTTGTCAGTGGCAGAGGGCCAATTTGGGGTTATACATTTTCTACCCTCACCTGGCCGCCATCTCCCTGCTTTTCTTTGTGCCAATGAATGCTTTTCAAAACAAAAAACACACAAAGCAAAGGTAAAGAATCTAAGTGCTAAGACATTAGGATAGGATACACTCAGCGAAGATGTAGGCACCCTGTACTTCAGGGATCTTGGAACTTAATTGGGAGTTTTACAGTTGGGAAGATCCTGCATGACTAAACTCTCATGAAGCCTTGAGGGAAAAGGAGAGAGACTCTTCCCCTTCCAGGGAGTCAGAGAAAAGCATGTGGCGACTCCATTGTGGTGCTGGAGTGGAGTGTGGCCGAGGCTGGAAGCTGCTGGCTGCTCCCTGCTGCTGGGGGCCCAAAGCTGTTGCTGGGAGTCTGCTGGGGTTTTGATCGAGCAGGGAGCTTCAAAGGATTGTGGCATTGCCCAAGCCAGGGCAGGGACTGAGCCTGGAGCTGACTGAGGTGGGCCTGCAGTGAAGGTGGTGTGAGTGCCCGCCCCCACTCTGTTGTTTGGGGAAAGGCTTGTAAAGGAGGGGCACAGCAGAGAGATTTTGACTGGGCCTGAGAAGAGGCAGAGAGAAAGAGAGTCCCTTCAAGCAGGGCCAGGGCTCCTGACCTTCGGTTGGGCCAACTCTAAATCTCCAGCCTGATACCTTGGCTGAACTGATACATTGAACCAACAGAGTGCTGTCTCCTTCAGATCTTCAAGCACACCCATGCAAGCAAGGGGTTAGGGCTCTAAACTCTAGGGCAGTGTATACTCCGGAGGTGGGGTAAATAATGGCAGTGAAAATGCCAGCTAGACAAGTTTCATTTATTAACATTTTTTATTAATTGATTTATTCAACTGCCCCTGTGGATTTAAAATAGTAGTGATGTTTAATTTCAGTCTTGTGCCATATTTCCTCAATTTGTTAAGTAAAGGTGTGTTAACTAATATAAGTATATTGGCTGTTTAGTTTGCATAATTGCAATTGTTGAGTTAGACCTATGTCACAGATTATTATTATTCGACTAGGTTTAGTCCTGGAAACTCCCAAGGCACGCTATTGAGCATGTACAGGGGCCAGCCAGGTGGAGGAACCACCAATTTTAAATTTTTTAAGAGTAAAGGGACTGCAGAAGGATGGATAGAGAATTCTCACCTATCCTACACCATTGCTGGGATACTCAGGATCTCCTTTGTTGTCAGCAACTTTAGGCACCCTTGCACACAAGTGAGTGTTGCCTGTTCCCAAGTAACCCAGAAAAAGAAGGGGGTTACAAAGATATTTACCTTAACTCCCTACACTGCCTGTATGCATTACAGTTAAAAATATGCACACTGGGTCACTCATAAAATAATGGCGGTAAAAATATCTTTGTCCATTTGTCAAATGGAGCTAGAAGTCCAAGTAACTCCTCCCACTCCATTTTGGGAACAGGATTTGAGCCCTTAACCGCTGAAGCAGTTTTTCTAAAAATTGACAAGGAGTGATGCCAACAGATACACAGCACAGTTTCACGCACCCAATTTGTTTATTCTTTAATGCTTCATAGCAGTGCCATTGGAAAGTCCATCATTTTTTGACTGTAGCGAGACAGCCACAGAACCACCCCAACACAGCAAGGTTTGAAGTCGTGCTTCAGGAAATGGGAGAGATGTTTCCCAAAAACAAGTTTTAACACCAAGAACCTTTGTAAACGTGAATGCACGTATCAGTGGCCCAGTCTACACTTACCTTTGCGATTCGGCAGCAGCTGACGGGAGATACACAAGTGACGTAAATCACTTGCGTATCTCCCGTCAACTTTGCAGCCTCTCCTCTGCACCGTGTCCACGCTGCACTGCGTTGAAGGGAACAGTGCTCCCTTCGACGCAGCACTACTCCACTTACCGGGGTGGTTTTCCTCCGTTGCTTCCTGGATCAACTGATATATACATCTATGTATATCTGCATCTCTACAGACCACTCAGTTGATCCAGAGCAAATCTATCTGACGGCAGCGAATTTGCCGCCATCAGTGTGGACCTAGCCTGAATAAGGTACGCATTCTTACAGAAAGAGCATGCTGTGGCACTACATATGCACTACCTGACTGTATGATAAAATTTCTGGTATAAAGGCATGTGTACATAGAAGAGAGTTAAGTTTGATGTGGGCATCTCACTAATATTTATGTATGAACTGTCAGCCCTAACTTCACACGAAAATACTTCAGGTGCACTATCTAGCTAGTTCTGTTTGCAGCAAAATATTTACTCCTCCATTATGAACTCCTCTTTTTAATGATTGTAGCATTACAGAAGAAACATTGAAAGTGTTCATATTCCGTGCTTTTTTCCCCTATGGCACACAAAGATATTAAATAATTGTCAGATAATGTGTGTTAGCTTCTAAATTATTTTATCTCTAAGATTTAAAAAAAAAAAACCAAAAAAACAAAAAACCACACACCACACCAAAATCTTTATGTTCCTCCACATATAAAAGCTAATTTATTACAGAGGCTAATGTCTGTTATAAGCATTAAAATACATTCAAATCAATGGTTAGGAAGTGCATAACAGAGCAAAAAAGGAGAAGAAATGGGAGACCATGAAATGTCTAAATAATCATATTTTCTATATGGCATTAATTAGGCTAACACAATTTGTAAGAAACTGGATTTGAAGGATGAGAGAGGACCCGGATAGATAAAGGAACCAGGTCAATGGTTCAAAACCAAATCAGGTCATAATGAAGAACGTAATGACCAATCATCCGTATCACAAAACCCCAAAATCAGTGCCCACCAGCATCTCCACTGGGAATGTGAGAGGAGAAGCTGTAGATTTAATATTCAAGAACACCATGCCACCCCCTTAAAACTTACAGTTGTGCTGGATCAACAAAGGCTGCATATCCGTTAGAGGGGGAAAAGGGAAAAAAGCTTCTAGGGTGTCAGTTGCTAACCAAGGGGTGGGGGAAGGTGTGGTGTTACAACTCAATCTTAAGCAATTCTTTCCCAATGAAAAATAGAGCACAGGATCAACCATTCCACTCCGGGGTATTAATTATTTTGAGACAAAATAGCACTTGTACCAGTGCTACAATACATGTAGGGCATCATTATAGTTTGGTGGAATGGGTCGTCTCTGAATTTGGGAGAGAAAATAAGACAGAACATTGTGTTCTTATATGTGAACTCTAGGCACTAGTGCCATTTATTAGTTTGTAAAGCACACACAAACTGCCAGTTCCTCACAGCTTTGGGTCCATATCCAGACAGGATTTTAGCAGATTGTCACTCAACACTCCCCAGCTGGCAAGTTCAGACTACTGTAATGTGGTATCAAAGTAGATGGATTTAAATAAATAATTTTAATCATATTTTGATTAGTACTTCAGTTATTTTAATAAAGAAATTTGATTCTCATAGGTTGTGAGCCATTAAAACATGTTAATCTGCAATTAAATGTAGGCTTTACACCAAATTTGGTTCTTCTTTTTGCTAGCCAGGATGATAAATTTAAATGCTCAGAATCTGAAAAAATGTAAGTTAAGCCATATAATTATTTAAGTAAATGTGTATAGATTTAGTGTATTAGAAATATGATTCATTTCCACTAGATGGTTAATATTTTATTTGTGATTTGTGTCAAGCACCATTCAAATGGAAATACAAATTCAGTTAAAATGCACAAAAACAGAAGTGTATTTTATTAACTAAAACCCATCTTAAATGTGCCATTTATATATATAACAAACACACTTAAAACTGATTTGCTAAATAAAAGGAAGTATTATCTGAAGTTTGTGAACTGAGCTGATAGTTCTAAAATATTGAAGGACATGGTGACCAGAAAGAAGTAGCTCACATCCTTTCACACCTAGTTTTTATTTATAGATTGGAAGAGGAAAACAAGCTATCTTGCTTTTTCAGCTTCCACTTGGTTTCTTAATTTTGAACAACAATTTGAACTGAAATAGTTGAATAAACTGAAATATAGAAAACATTCTCTCTGCCCCTGCTGAAGAGGTTACTGCTGTCAAAAGCTGGTTTAGCACTTCAACCAACTCTGGTTTCACGTACTTGCTAACGTCCATCAGTTCAATGGTTTGACAGCCTTTAAAACTTGCCAAACATGTACAACTCACTTAAATACAAAAAATTCATAGTAAAGTGGCTTTAATAGATTGCAATAAATATAAGCATGAACATAGGTTGCCAATTTTAAATTTAATTGTAAAATATAGGTTTTATTTTTTAAAAATAAATCCATTTTTATTTAAATCAGCTTTATTGTTAAATTGATTTTTATCCATCCTGGCCTGTATTTGTTGTGCTTTCTAAGATTAAATGGCTTCCCTACCCCCAAACTTTGTGTTTAAAACTAGGAATTCTAGCCTCAGCCCTCATATATGTAGCATATGACAGACTTGTTACTATTTTGACACCGAGTCAAGTCTCAACTTCCCTTAAGGAAGGGGATTAAGGTAAAGACATATTGTGAAGAAGCTTGGACTGATAAGGCTCACACTATTTGCTCAGTGGATAAACAGAGGGGTTCATTTTCTAGTGCTATCAACATGAAACTTTCACAAGAACTGAATTCATTAGAGGAACAGCAGCTCTGGTTTAGAAATCCAGTTTTCATTTGGATTGTCCATGAGGTCGTCATCTGGTTGAAGTAAAGTCCAGTGTAGTAACTATATGGTGTAATGTCTAGACGCAAAGGAGAGACGTTAAGTGCTAACCCAGCTTCAAGTATGAGCAACTTACTTTCCTGGTCTGAAGACTGCCCCCTCATTTCTCTCATGTTTTCAGAGGAGCTGAACTGGGAGTCACTTAACTCAAATCTATGAAAGCTTGGGAGCTGAATGTTATTAATTTCAGTTTTTTACTTCTCCTTTGCTGTATTTTGACTGATTTGACTATATTTTATCTTTTTTTTAAAAGGTCCCACATTGGAAGTAGACTTAACATGGAGTAGGGAACCAATGACTATCAGATTTTTTCCTTACAAGATTTAACAGAGGATTAAGAAGAGCAGCAGTCTATGTGACTAGAGGGACTGCAATTAATTTCATGTTTTAATGCAGTAAAGAACGAACAAGTAAGATCATAAGAATGTAAATTGTTTCTCATAATTTATTCCTCGACTTCAGTAATATAATTATATCAAATGCTCACTATTCTTACAGTATGTACACATAGTAGCTAAGGGATTTTCCCAGCCCATTTTCTGCAAGACAAAGAAGTGATCCAAGTGTTAAAGAAAATAAGTTGGACTTGGGTACAATTTGTTAATTTAATTCACTGCTGGGATAAAAGAGATCAAATGTCTTTTTTAAAAGGTTTGTGTTATGTAGAAAGGTTCCCCAAAACAGTAGTAGTATAGAACAGGATCTCCTTTTTTTAAGCAGAGCTCCTGATCAAGACTGACTTTATTGTTCTTCCCTGTTGACTAATTAACCATCTGAGACAATACTTAAAAGAAATGTAGCATCTTTCCTGCAACTCAAAAACTTTACAAAACATTAAAGGCAACAACATTTCTGTGAGATCACTTTATAATTTGGGAAATTGAGGCAAAGGAGATATTAAGTGACTTGCCAATGTTGCAGAGTTAATAGGAAAATGCAAGGAATGGAACCCAGGAGATCTGACTCTCTGCCCTTTATCTTCACCACTAGATCACTCTGCCCCTCCACTCTCTTCTCCCCCGCACAAGCTAATCAGCTGTAAAATGTCAGGTCCAAATTCTCAGTCCTGACCTCTGACAGTAGGCATATGCTATCACTGCATTGCTTGGAACATCAGCTGTGATGCACTAATTTAGATGCACATCTGTATTTCAGAGGGAAAGATCAGGTTCTAAAATATTCCAGATTTAAGCTAAAGGGAAGACAAGGAGCATTTGAAATGAGAAAATGCCAGGATAATGTTGCTCTGTCCTGCCTGGAAAAAAGCTGATATCCCCTCGCAATGGCTAACAAGAAACCATCACTAACACTGAGCTGTGATTTAATGTTACATTTCTGTTGGAAGGCAGCTTTTGCAATTGAATTGGGCCTCATCTCAGCAGATTGCTGGAGAGCTGCAAACACACACTTATTTGTTTGGCCTGTGTTCTGATGAGCAGTTTGCTGTACACAATACATTTAACAGACACCCCCACATATACTCCGCATGACAATATCCACTGAAAAGAATGCTGCAAACCTTACCTTTCTTTTTCAATGGATTTAACATTACTTCTGGTATTACATGATAGTGCCCCTGTAATCTTCTCCACTTTAGTCATAACCAATAGTAACTCCTGCGTTATGGCGTTTTAAAGGAATATGACAGTTTAAAAATAAAACAAACAAAAAAACCTATTCACCTTTACATAAATGTACTGCAGACAGAAATGAATACTCTTGACAATTACTTATTAAAAATACACTGAAATTATCCAGTTTATCATCAATGCAGAACTGATTATTTTAGAAGTCTTACTATTTCCTGCTATTAAATGTGGGATCCTTGACAAGGGTCTAACAGGCTATTTCATACCCGCGATCTGTAAAATCTATTTCTGTGCTAGGTGCAGCAGAAATTTCTATGATGCTCCTTGTCGTATCACTGCAATAAAAAAAAATGTAGCTTTTTTTAAAAAAAAAAACTGCATTAACACAAGAAAACCTGAAACTGTACAATTATGCTGATGAGCATTTGTAATTGAACTGGATTTTGCGTTAACATGGTCTGTGGACTATTTTCTAAAAGGTGAAGTTTTTTGTATCTATAAATGACAGTTTATGTTGGGCTGTGAAGGTGAAAAGCCAAAAAAATTAAAGTAGAAGAGACTGAATGAAAGCATTACAAAATTGAAAAACCTAATAAAGTTAAAAAAATCTGTTTTTATAAAGTGCTCCATTGCCTTCAGCTGTTTCATTAGTTCTATCCTGGGAAAAAATATCCAAACACATTAAAGAAAAGGGTAGATTTGAGGAGTCTGTGCAATGGGAAAGGCCCTCTATCCAAATCCTTCTTTGGCTCCCTTCACCGTAGTATCTTGTTTCTGCCCAGTTTCTAATAAAGGAACTTTTTGCACGAAGTATGCAAGACAACCATCACACTAGGGAAAGTCAGCTCTAGTGGAGTTCTCATTGCAGACTGAAGTTTTTACTGCTGCCAGGGAAAATTCTGATTATTTAAATGCATGTTTTATATTTTTCAGTGTATTACCAGGTTGGGATTTTTTACAATTGTATTATAAAGTGAAAAATATATACATATAAGCACTGACCCCACATCCATGTGCCCTTCACCTTTCTGTAGCAACACAGGGTCACACATTTCTATTAAGACAATTACCACTCTACAATAAGAGAGCCCATTCGACGCTATGGTTGCCCTTGACAAACTTTTGAAAGCATATGTAAACAAAAAGACCTTTTATTTACTCCAAGAGCAAGTACAACAACAACGTGTACAAAAAAAAAAAAAAAGATAATGACACTGCCCCCTCCCAAAAAACATTTTTCTACACCATCTCCATCTGAGCAAGAAAGATGTACCTTGCAGCACACCCTGAAGACCAATACACTTGGGTGGTTATAAACTAAAGGAAAAAAGTGAATTATCGACATTAAGGCCAAGACTTTTAAAGCTATTAGGTGTTGCTACACTCAGCATTGCAATACCTCACTGATTTGGGAGCCTTTTGAAAAATGAGATTTAGGTTCTTAGATCAGTTAAGCATTACAACAAGAGTACAGAGATGTCCAAAATTGCCTTAAAATCTGGGCCTACCACAGTTATTATAAAAGGGTTTATCTGTCAAGAGACAGTGTTACACTTGTATGGCTCTATTAAGAGCTCTTTCAGGGCAATTCATTATTTCTGTGATGACTGAACACTATTTACATTAAAGTGTAATGGAACTTTTTACTCCAAATTCTGCTCTTCTGGATATGGCATATCCAGCAAGATAATGTGGCGTGGGCACGTCCCTCCTCCTCCTCGAAGCCTTTTGAGTAAAACATGTTTCAGATAAAAGTTTCATCCAACTGTGCATTTAATCTCCTGTCAGTGCTGAGACTCACAGAATCTTCAAGTAATTTTTCCAGTTTAGATTTAAGGAATGCAAGGGATGGTGCTTCTGCAAATTTTTAACAGTATAAAGGTGGTCATTTCCCCCTCCCCCCCCCCATCAACTTCATCCCAGTTTAATACACTGAAAGTTCGGCATTGAAGTACATTGAGTAAAAGTTTCAGGATGAAACTCTTGTTCTTTAATGGGTATATTAAATTCAGGCATTTGAGAATAGCTTTAAAAAAAAAATAAAAAAATAACTTCACCACATCTAAAACGCTACCTCCACATCATTACACATTGGTAACAATCAAAACAGAACTAGAGACTGTCGACCAACTTCTCTGTAGAGCCCAAAAGCAAAGAGAATAAAAATCCTGAGGGTGACTTCAGTCCCATGCACAATTCTGCCAACATAGCCACTGTATTTTTGAATACTTATGGAAAGTTTTCCGTGTTTTATCATCACTATCACATGATGCTGCAGTCCATTTTTACTTTCAAGGGATATAAAAGCCAGGAGGTGAGACTATCAAAAATATCCATGAGGACTATTTATGGACAAATCAGTTGTCCATTATTATAAAGGAAAAGGTGGTGTGGTGGTAGGGGGATAGAGTGAAGATGCTCAAAAGAAACTAAATATGAGAGCGAACCATTGCAAAATACACCGAATGGTTAATGTAATTAAATCATAAAATGTATATGAATTGTATGATATTAGATTAAGTATCTGAAGTTGTTTTAAGAAAGCACAAAACCAGACACCATGTTTATATACATGCATGCCATT
Organism: Mesoclemmys tuberculata; assembly: GCA_007922155.1. Taxonomy (NCBI): domain Eukaryota; kingdom Metazoa; phylum Chordata; order Testudines; family Chelidae; genus Mesoclemmys; species Mesoclemmys tuberculata. Next base: position 39,906,359 of record ML675646.1, read on the forward strand.
AAAGCATACCACTCAGGTATTATTTATTAAAGAAAGTAGCAGCATGTATTCTTAGTGAGTTTCACATCCTACTTTTACAGATCATAATTGTAAAGATTCCTTTATCAGGATACTAAATCCCAAATCTGCCTGCTTGACAGCTGCAAATGCGTGTTGGGGGTGTGTGTGTGTGTGTGTGAAATGCTGCCTGCCACAACCACATGATTTTTAAGTGGCTTCCATATTCTTAACAGGATGCTGTTTTTCCTTAATTCAGCCTATTTCAAACCGTGCTCAAACGTTCTCAACACATCCCACGCTCGATGACATTAATTCTCAAGTTAATGTTTTAAGTTGCCTATAGCATGTAGGTGTAGAACTTGAGTATTTTTCTCAATAACTCATCTACAAAAAGAGTTGCCATTAATAGGAATAATTTCTCTCACTGCTGTGGGGCTAAATAGTAATAATCTCTGATTAGTTTTTAAATTGTCAAATGTTCTCCTTTGAAAGATGGGTTTTTCTTCAGAAAAAACACAAAGCCTTTGATGGCATGATCACAACTCTAAACAGCCACTTTGTTGAGGATAATGGAAACTGGAAGTTACTGAGTACAAAATAGACATGGGATAAATTGCAAAATGAAAAGAGCTGAGCAATCTCTGAAACATTTAGAAGTTTATAGCAGATACTTGTTCACATTTTCCCTCTTACCCCCACATTTTTCCTATTAATTTGAGGTTTAATAGAGAGGCCAAAAAAAAAAAAACCCCACACACAAAACCCACCTTAAAGCATCTCTCAGTCACTCATCACCTCATATACTGTACTTCTATTAAAAACGTAAATGCCAAAGAGTCAGACCTTTTGAATTTTTTTGTCACATTTAGTTTGCTGCGGCGTCTATCTTTTCCATCTGTTGGCTCTCTGACTCTTGTGAATCAGAAGGGAATTTCTATCAAGTTGTCTGTATTGTTGAGTGAGAGACCTTTATACAGAACTTAAACCCTAAATTCTAGGTCTAGCACATTTTGTCAAGCTTGGGAGGGAAGGAAATTGGCACAGTTGGGAATTTCACAGATATTAAAACCCTTCTTTCTTCCACCCCCCATCAATCAAGACCTCCAACCCTTATTTATTCTTACCATTGGGAGGGAATTCCCTGTAACTTTCTTCCCTTTCCTTTGCTCTGCTTGGTGCAGTACCCCCCACTGTGGATCTTTGGGACATACCAGCTGACTGCTCACCCACATTTTATTTTGTTCAGGGAGCCACCAGCATAAGCCATTGCCCCTTTACCAATAAGGGTCTTCTGGCATTAGGCTGGGGCTTTAGGTCTTGTTCCCCCAAAGATCAGTGGGAGAAGAAAGCTGTCTGTCTTCTCCCACTGTAGTGGCCTTGACTAAGCCACAAGGCCTGGTAACACCATAGCAACCATGGAACTGGTGCTTTATAATTTTTTGAGTGATTGTAAGGAAGATCTAAAGGTTCAGTAGGCCTTACAGAGCAATTTTTTTCCTTATGGCTTAGAGGAAGAGCTCTCTTCCCCATTAGGAAGGTCAGGATGTTTCCTAGCCCCTGCCAAGAAGGGCCTTGAGATAAGAGAATGGAGAAACAAACGACCTTGCCTAGCAGCCTCACCCACCAAAGAGAGAAAAGGCAGGGGAGCATTTAGCCAATGCCCAAGCCCCTAGAAAACCCAGGGAAGGGTAAACAAACCCAAAAGGTACTTGGGAAAAGGTGGAGGCCATTGAATAGATGATAGAGGGCCTCCCAGGTCTATATGAGAAACGGGAGATAAGTCGGAATGTTCCCTTGCAACCAGCCTTAACCTTAAACCTCCAAACACACGCACGAGTTTGGTTGGTACCAGCCCATTGTGAACTGAATCCAGGGAGGTTTCACACAACTCTAGCAAAAAACTCTAGGATTTGGCAACACCCTAGGGATATCAGGATCTCTATGAAACAGTCAAATGAACACAGACCTTAAAAGTTAAGGCCAAACATTTTTTTAAAAAGAGGCTTTGTTTTTCTTTCTGATATAGGTCACCTTGTACACACCTCTGTCATATGTGCCCTAACCAACTGTACAAAATCAATCAGTTAGGGCAGAAAGAGCCTGATCTTCTAAAACATATGAGACGTTACAGTTCCTGATCAGGCAAGCTAATGAAGAAAAAAGTGTGTATGAAAATAATACAACTCAGTGACATGAATTTTATACAGAGGGGCTATAAGAAAAGAAAGAAAAAACCAAGCCTGAATTGCAGAGTCATATTTAAACTCCCTGGAGTCTGCATCTTTATTTTTTCAAAAATTTTTGGATCTGGATTAGCGTCCCTTTTTAGGAGTGCAAGGTAATAAAATTATTAATTACTTTGATAACAGTAAATGTGTCTGCTACTTTCCATAGAGTATTAGCCAGTGAAACCTGAACTGAATTCAAACTCAGAGGAGACTCCCCCAGAGTTTTTTTTTTTTTTAAACAATTTGTTATCTGCCATTCTTCACTTGTAGTAGTCAAAGCAATAAAACAGATTGCTTTCAGCAAACGCACTGAAATCCATGCCATGACAATACTGCAGTTAAATGTCTACAAAAGGAATTATGAGTTGGTCTAGAATTTTATAATTGCTCAAGTTGAACAATCTTTCTAGCCACAGCTTGTAGTGCAGCAAAAGGGATTATGTGCACATCAATACTAAAAATGTTCCTTAATGAGGAATACATGAAGCTGACATGGTAAGAAGCCACAAATGAAGTTAATGAGCAAAAATCAGCATGGTTTTGCAAAACTAGAATGTGACCACAAGTGATTGTGTGTTGATTTCAGACTTTTAGTTCTACACGAATGTACATGGTATATGTGGTGCATTTTAGCAACTATTGTGCATTCCACTTTTTGTACAAAAGAAGTACATTCCACCAGTAGTTAGGGTACAAGAATGCATACCTGAAGCCTACAGCAAGAACACAGTATTTGTGTTTATCAGCTGGAACTTCACTGATTATGTGATTAAATGTTATGTGCTTCAGTAGGTAAAAATGTCTAGCAAAGAGGATTCCAGATTCTGATCTCACATCAGTGTAAATCTGGAACACCACCATTGGAAGCAAGTCAGTTTACATCAGGGTAAATTAGACCAGAATTTACAAGAGGAGCTTTGATTCAGGAAGCACTTAAGCACATGCTTAAGTGCATTCCCAAATTCGGGCCAGGATCTTTATTATTCCAGGCTTGTAGACAATATAGGCCAAATTTTCTGCTGGTGTAAATTGGTGCAGTTCTGTTGAGTTCAGTAAAGAGTACTTATACCAGTAGAAAGAAAAAACCCGCTGCATTTGGTTCCTGTGCCCCTCCTTTGCCTAAATACATTAATTTAAAATAGGATTTTATAATAGTTGTTCTGAGCAATCGCAACCTGAAAACTTAGCATCTGTGAAACAGTCCAATTAATAGGAATGTCATCCTGTAACTACTGAGAGACTTTAAAATGTAAAAACTGAATCCATTCTACAAAATGCATCATCAGTCCATGGCAGCCTTTCCTACTCCTAGCATTAAACAAAAAACAAACAAAAACAAACAAACAAAACCAGCCAGTGACTGATCAGTAAAATTAAAAATGTAATCATAAAAGGACATAGGGGCATATGCTTAATAAATTGCTAAGCAAACTGAGTGAAATGGAATGCCACTATATTATATCTGATTAATATATTTAATCTTAAATTTTCAGATCAGTAATGTGGTGTGGTTGCTGTTATTCCATTTGTTGAAATTCAAATGTATTGTTCTAATAAAATGAAAGTCTGCAAAAAGATTTGACAGTAGCAGACTGCTGCAGAGACATAGAAAGGTTTTCATGCAGCATGGCCTTAAAGATAGAAAAGATGGCTGATGTTATTTTGTTTTTATTGCTGGATCTGTATGATTCAAGTATAGTGGCACTTTACCAACTCAGACGTTGCATGAGCCCCGCACTCATGAAATTTCTGGTCTTGTCCAACCTCTCAGCTAAGATTTAATAGCAGATTATGTAATGAATTCATATTACTTGAATAATTATTTTGGCAAAATAATTTACATTAGCATACGGTGAAGTATATGGGAGCAATTTCCAAAGGCACACAAGGGAGTTAGTTGAATTTCAATTTCCATGGACTTTCAAAGGGAGTTAGACCTTTAGCTGCCATTGTGCCTTTGAAAATATCCTCCTTAAAAATTAAAACTAAACTAAACTGCAGTTGTCAAAATAACTGAACCAAATGTATTCTGGAGATGCATTCTGCTTGCTTTTCTAGGTTTACTTAATATTTTAATTCAGAGATTAAGAATCCTAGACATTAGTATGAAATAGTAAAATACAACTTAACTCAATATTATGAATGTTGGTCTGTAGGTAACTGTGGTGTTGTCTTTATACACAATCACTTTTTAAGTATTCACCTTTACATGACTAAACTTTTAATATGATTATTTTTTTTAATTTTTTAAATCAGGAAAAAAAATTTTAAACACAGTAATTTATATTCAAAAAGTGATTTTAAAATTGAAATCAGGCCAAAAGAATTTTGAGAGCATGCAGGAGCCTTCAAACTCTGAAGAGAAACACAAGCCCTAAAGTTTGGAACCAGATCAGACTTGCCCAAAAGCAAAGTTCTGGCTGGGCCAAACTATCAAACAAAATGGTCCTTGTAAGCCTGAGTATAGTTTAGTATCTGTGCCACTGTTGAGCACTGCCATACGTCTATCTTTCTTGTATGCACAGCACCATCGCTGAATATCCTGAACAAGTTTTTATAGCATTAGAAGACTTCACGGGGCTGGAACTGTGATGAATTCCAAAAAATATCCTCTTCTGAAAACAGTACTTCTCTTAATGACAACAAAACACAGCAATCCGTTTCATTTACCAACCATAAATTGACAGGAATCTTTATAGGTAGAAGGCATTTTCACATCCCGCTATTTAAAAATGGGGGAGTTTGTGAGCAAATTCACAATATACAAAATTTAAATCTTTCAACAATAGACCATAGCAAAGGCAGACTAGAGTTTTCGTTTGTCTTTATCTCATAGCTGCAGATGTGCTCAAGTATTATGATCAATAGGGAATCTACTATGGACACCAAATGTTTTGCATTTGGAAATTACTCCCTCTGAAATGTTATTTTACTGGAACATCTGACCTGTCATCACTATAGAGGAAATGAACTGTTTTTCTTCATTCTTTGACTCCATGCTAAGCTTGAAGGGCTCCTTGTCTTCTTACACAAATACAAATGGGTAGGGCTCCAAAAAACAAAAAATTAAAAATTGTACTCACTTTACACACTGTTTTGCCAAGATTGTACTTCATGTGGTTCTAGAGCTGTAAACCTGGAATAGGTTGCCTGGGAGGCAGATTCATAGACCCACAGACTTTAAGGTTAAACGGCACCAATATGATCATCTAGTCTGACCTCCTGCACAATGCAGGCCACAGAACTTCACCCACCCACTCCTTTAACAGACCCCTAACCTATGACTAAGTCATTAAAGTCCTCAAATCATGGTTTAAAGACTTCAAGGTACAGAGAATCCACCAGCAAGTGACCCATGCCACATGCTCAGGGCAAGGAATGCGAAGAACCTCTGCCAATCTGCCTAGGGGAAAATTCCTTCCTGACCCCAGATATGGTGATCAGTTAAACCCTGAGCATATGGGCAAGACTCACCAGCCAGACACCCAAGAAAGAATTCTCTGTAGTAACTTAGAACCCATTCCATCAAACATCCCATCACAGGCCATTGGCATATTTATCACTAGTAGTCAAAAAATCAGTTAATTGCCAAATTAGGCTGTCCCATCATATCATTCCCTCCATAAAATTATCAAGTTCAGTTTTGAATCCTGCTAGGTTTTTTGCCCCCACTGCTCCCCTGGGAAGGCTATTCCATAATTTCACTCCTCTGATGGTTAGAAGCCTTCATCTAATTTCAAGTCTAATCTTCCTGATGGCCAGTTTTTATCCATTGGTTCTTGTGTCCACATTGGTGCTTAACTTAAATATATCCTCTCCCTCCTTGGTATTTATTCTTCTGATGTATTTATAGAGAGCAATCATATCTCCCCCCAACCTTCTTTTGGTTAGGCTAAACAAGCCAAGCTCTTTGAATAGCCACTCATTTTTTCCATTCCGCAGGTTTTTAGTAGTCCTTCTCTGCACCTGTTCCAGTTTGAATTAATCTTTCTTAAACACGGGGGACCCGAAATGCACACAATAATCCAGATAAGGTCTCACCAGTGCCTTGCATAACGCTACTAACACCTCCCTATCTCTACTGGAAATACCTTGTCTGATGCATCCTAGGACCGCAATAGCTTTTTTCACAGACACATCACATGGGCGACTTATAGTCATCTTGTGATCAACCAATACGCCCAGATCCTTCTCCATCACTTCTAACTTATGCATCCCCACCTTACAGCAAAAGTTCTTATTAGTCCCTAAATGCATAACCTTGCACTTTCCACTATTAAAACACATCCTATTTCTATTACTTCAGTTTAGAAGGTTATCCAGATCTTCCTATATGAGATCCTCCTGATCCTTCTCTGTATTGGCAATACCTCCCAACTTTGTCATCTGCAAAATTTATTAGCACATTCCCACTTTTTGTGCCAAGGTCAGTAATAAAAAAGGTTAAATAAGATTGGTCCCAAGACTGATCCCTAAGGAACTTCACTAGTAACCTGCTTCCAGCCTGACAGTTCACCTTTCAGTATGACCCATTGTAGTCTCCCCTTTAACCAGTTCCTTTATCCACCTTTCAGTTCTCTTACTAATCCCCATCTTTTCCAATTTAACTAATAATTCCCCATGTGGAACTGTATCAAATGCCTTACTGAAATCTAGGAAAATCAGATTCATATCATTCCCTTTGTCTAAAAAAAAATCTGTTATCTTCTCAAAAAAGGAGATCAGGTTCATCTGCGACAATCTACCTTTTGTAAAGCCATATTGTATTTTGTCCCAATTACCGTTAACCTCAATGTCCTTAACTACTTTCTTTCAAAAAATTTTCCAAGACCTTTCATACCACTAAGATCCAACAGTCCTGTAGTTACCGAGATCACTCCCCCCCCACCTTTCTTAAAAATAGGAACTATGTTAGCAATTCTCCAGTCATATGGTTCAACCCTTCAGTTTACAAATTCATTAAAAATCCTTGCTAATGGGGTTGCAATTTCACGTGCCAGTTCCTTTAATATCCTTGGATGAAGATTATCCACGCCACCCGATTCAGTCCCAATAAATTGTTTGAGTTTGGCTTCTACCTCAGATGTGGTAATTTCTACCTCCATCTCCTCATTCCCACTATCCCAAAGTTGTTCATTAGCCTTCTTAAAAACTGAGGCAGAAGTATTTTTTTTTTTAAGATACTGGGCCATGCCTAGATTATCCTTAACCTCCTCCACATCCTCATTGCTTAGTGATCCCACTTCTTTCTTTGTTTGCTTCCCATTTATATGACTATAGAATCTTTTACTATTGGTTTTAATTCCCTTTGCAAGGTCCAACTCTGCTTGGCTTTTGGCATTGTGCAATTTATCCCTATATGTTCTGACCTACAAGAGGTAGCTTTTCTTGCTGAGCCCTCCTATCTTCCATTCCTTGTAGGCTTTTTGCTTTCTCTTAATCACCTCTCGGAGATACTTGCTCATCCAGCTTGGTCTACAATTCTTGCCTATGAATTTTTCTCCCCCTTCCCTGGGATGCAGGCTTCAGATAGTTTCTGCAACTTTGACTTGAAGTAATTCCAAGCCCCCTCTATCTTTAGATCCATGATTTCTTCAGTCCAGTTCACTTCCCCAACTAATTCCCTTAAGTTAGCCCTTTTGAAGTCAAAGGCCCTAGTCACAGATCAACTTTTGTTTATCCTTCCATTTAGTTTGAACTGAATTAGCTCATCATCGCTCGAACCAAGGTTGTCCCCTACCAACAGGTTTTTTTTCCTATGAAGACCTCACTACTCACCATTTTAGATTTGGTATTGGTATCCCCTCTTGTTGGTTCAGTAACTATTTGGTGAAGGAATCTGTCAGCTATCACAGCCAGGAAAATCTGGGTCCTATTACTACTATTAGCATTTGTCTTCCAGTCTATATCTGGAAAGTTAAAGTCTCCCATAATTGCACAATTCCCAGCAGCATTTACTTCATTAAAAGCATTAAAGAGGTCCAAATCAGACCCTGGTGGTCCGTAGCACACCCCAAGCACTATTCCCGGGGAAGCTCTAGTAGGTTTCTTCCCAAATGTGATTTTTGCCCAGACAGTCTCTGATTTATCTATTCCATCATTTCTAATTTCTTTACAGTCTACTTCAGATAATGGTGCAGAGATGAAATTCAAAGAAAACAAGACTGTCTGGCTTTCAGATTGAGTTGGTCAGAGTGTGTTGAAATGACATGGGAAATCTTGTACCAGGCATTTCATCTAGTCCATGAAAGGGCAACATTTTCAGGAGTGACCACTAATTTTGGGGGTGCCAATTTATGGGCATCTAATTTAAAATACCTGGACCTGATCCTCAGAAATGCTAACCTCCACAATACAGCTAATGTCAATAAGAGTCAATAATGCTCAGAACATCTGAAAATTAAGTCAGGAATAGTAAAACAGAGGAATCCAAAATCAATGGTGATTTAAAAAAAGAATTAGCTGTAAGCATTGTAGCAGGGTGGGGGGGAGGAAGGTAGATGTACTCTGCCCCCCGTGGGTCCTGCGCTCTTCTGGCCTGGCCGGTGGTGCAGCTGGGGGAAGGTGAGCTGGAGGGGTGGGGAGGAGACGGGGCCTGCTCTGCCCCTGAGTCCTGCTACCTTCCCTTGGGTCAGTCTGTGGTCCGCTCCCTGCTTCCCCAGATGGGTCCTCTGCCTCTGGTGTTGTGGCAGCAACCGTGGGAACTCCAAGCTTCTGCAGATTGCAGGCTGCAAACTGCAGACTGCCAACTCCAAACTGCCAGCTCCAATCTGCGGGTTTTCAAACTGCAAACTCTAATCAATAAACTGTAAACTCCAAACTCTACTCTCCAAACTCCACACCTCCTTACTCCAGACTCCTCACTCCACCATGGCCGTGACCGACCCCGGCAGGGACGATCCGAGGACCTCACTAAACCATCCAATCGGTAGTAGCGACGGGCGGTGTGTACAAAGGGCAGGGACTTAATCAACGCGAGCTTATGACCCGCACTTACTGGGAATTCCTCGTTCATGGGGAATAATTGCAATCCCCGATCCCCATCACGAATGGGGTTCAACGGGTTACCCGCACCTGTCGGCGTAGGGTAGACACACGCTGAGCCAGTCAGTGTAGCGCGCGTGCAGCCCCGGACATCGTCACCCAGGGAACAGGGCTTTGCTGAGCCTGGGGCTGATATACATGCCCTCCAGCACCCTGGCGTAGCCGTCAGGCCTGACCCTGTCACAGCATTCAGAAAGATGGACTTCAGAGTAAAGGCACTGCTCTGGGACTCAGACAATCAGAGCTCCTGACTTTGCCACACATTTCCTTGTAAACTTAAACTAGGCACAATCTCTGTGACAGTTCCCCAACTATGAAATGGGAATAAAAAAATAAATAAAAACCCACTTTCCTACCTCACGGGAGCATTGTGACTAGATTCAGTATATTTTAGCTGCTCAAATAGTGTGGTGGGAGTGCTAGTATAAAGAAATTAGATTCTCCATAATGCATTTTACCAGTCATATGGTTTCCATCTTATTTGGCTGTGAATAGAATCAAGTATAGTCTAGGCCAGCCTCAGTTATACGCAAGGACGCAGCATATGCCATATTAGCTCAAAATTGGCCAATCAAGTCTATTACCTAACCTCTAACAGAAGCCAACCCCGCAGGCTTCAGAAGGGCACAAAGTCTTTAAAACTGAAGAACTGTGAATAAAACTAACATGACATGCTCTACAGAGGACAGCAAATAAAGATATGGCAGCAGCACCATTTTGACTGGAGAAGAGAATACACTACAAGAGGGATATTATCCATGTGGACTTTATGCTATCAGCTGCATTACCTCAAGCTTTAGGTTTGCATAATGCTGTCTTGCCTGAAGGACAAACAATGGATTTTACTGCATTATGCTTGCTTCTGTCACTATATCCATTCTTTAGGTGCAATGCATGCTGAAGAGATTTTACGGTCTTAATGTTTTTGGGGATTAAATCAGCAATCTCGGTATATAAATTGTCAGCATGTTGACACAAATACTAAATTTATCAGCAAGAGATGAATTGCCTGAAATTCCTCAATTGCCAGTCCCAGAAGCATTTTGACCCATTCTTTAATACTTTTTAAACAAAGAATTACATTTCAGTCAGGTGAATATATCATAGTAAATCTATCTGAACAGCTATAATCAACATCAAGTTCACTGCTTGCAGAATTAACAGTGTTAGAATTGGGGATGAATTTCTCTGCCTCTTCTGGAAGTTATCTCCCAGTTCTCTGGTGAGCCCATACTTGCCAGGACCTACTTTAGTCCCTACCTCATGACAGCTTTTCTGAAGCCTTTGAAATATAACAGGTCTCCCAGATGGTAATGTTTTGATGGGGAGATGATAACCCCGGACCCATCAGGAAGATTTTATTCACACATACTTCTCCTGCTACTTACAGTTTTTTAATCTAAACAATCACAAAAGGTAAGGCCCAATGTTTTCAAAAAGCACTCAATTTTGTGTGACCACCTTGCACTTGCTCTCCAGGAGTGCTGGAGACCAGCTGCTTCCAATGAAGTGAAGGGTAATTGTAGGTGGGTAACACTTTGAAGATCAGGCCCCAATTGCATATTTTGACAGAGGTTGTGGGGGGGGGCGGGGGGGGGGTCCTCAGGATTTTAAAACCTGAAGGTTCTTCATGACCCTATAGCCCAATAACCCATTTCACCCCGTGCCCATAAGTTACATGCAATACAGTATCCTTGGCAAAGGTGAATGGAATGTGTGCATGCATGGGGGCTGGAAGAAAGAGTGGAAACGAGGATTCATAGAAGAGTGGTGCTGCTCCATCCAACATCAAAAGAAGCTCCCATTCTCTGCCAATGTGGTGAATAATGTGTGAATCAATGTGTTCCCCCTACTACAGTAGGTTGACTGTCTGCCAAGCTACTGGGCTAGCTAAAGGAGTCAATATTTTGATTTGGAGGGGAACAGGAAGACTGTGAAAGGATTCAACTGTGTATGTAAGAGAGGACCAGCAAGTTGGCTTTGCCTTTTCTTTACAAAAATATGGGGGGGATAAGTTTATCCTACTTGGATAACCTCTAGAATCAGAATTTTATATGAATTTATGTTATTTGCTCAGGACTTTACCTAATTGGGCCTGATCCAGAATATCATAACGAACCATCCCTTCACACCAAATTCATGGCTCAAGCCTACTGTATCTTTATAATCGAACCCGACTCAGAACATCAAAGCCAAAACAGCAGTGGAATTTGGAGATGCTCCAGTTGAGATCGGAACTGCCATCTCTAAATTAATAAGCCTGTTTGTCTGAGGGAGACCAACCTGGATATATTTTGTTGAATACATTTGACCCTACAGATGCAATGACTAAAAGAGCAATGTCACTCATGCTTTAGGTATATATCTGCCTGTCAATGCAGATCTTTATTGAATGGAAGTGAAAAAAAACTTTACCATCCTTTCCAAAAGAATATGAGATGGACCAAAAATTATACATTCCAGAACATAATTAGCTATTCATTTGGATGGTGACTGATCAAGCCTTTCCACATGCTCATAAGCAGTAAACAATATTAATATTTTTACAAGTCTGGTTTAAACAGCTGATGCTTCTACAAAAGCTCTACAGTACTTTAGAGAGAGTGCACATCTAGATTCAATGCCACGTTAAGGAACAAAGATTTTGCTTCAAATGCATAAATCTAAAGAACAGTGTGTTTCTCTAATATCTTCGTAGAAGACCTAGGAGTAACATACAATATTCTGTAGCAACAGTAATGTGCTGGAATATAGACAACTTTTGTGAACAGAATTGTTTCTCAACACTGTTTCTAGTACAAATGAACATGAAACAAAGTCTGGATATAGATCCACTTCCAAACATTCCCATAAATCAAGGGGCATAGGATCTTTAGATTTGTTTGGTACTACAATCTACTCTTTGGAGTTTTATTAGTATACAACATTCATATTAAATGTGTATTTATGAAATTGTAAAGTAATACTGCAGCGCCTATCAATTGTGCAGTAGCATGCTAGGAAAAAAATCCCTTTATAATCTTAATATGCATAACTACAAATGTCCCTATTAGCAATATCCAGCTGGTCTGTAAAATCCAAAAAGCATTTGACTAGCTGTCATCAGCCAAGCAAAACAGTGAAAAACCATTGCTTGTGCTTACACAATTGTTCTGCTCTTCGACACCATTCTTGATTCAGTTTAAACCTTTTCCAGGCAGCTTTTGCTACCATCATTTGAACTTGTTGTATCCATCATGACCCCAAACTGCTTTGTTCAGAAAACTACATAACACAAAGCAAATTTGCATAAAAAACACTCCCATGTAAGAGTCCTTAGAGTTGCTAGTATTGAGGAATTCATGTATGGAACAATAAAGCATCAACGTCTAAGAATACAGCGAAATCATCATTCATGCTTCTCCTCTCAACAACCAACGTGAGACTTTACTAACCACTGTCAGTTACCTGTAGTCCTAATTCTGTATATTCAGCATGACAAATATAGGGTCTGGTTCTGCAAGTGCTGCACCATACATAATCTTACTGAAGTCAATGAAACAATGGACTTAACTAAACTAGATGGATGTATCCAGTATGTCATCTTATTTCTGACAAGGACCCGTGCCATATTCCTCAGGAAGGTGCAAGAAACTCTGCAGTACACAATTTTGGAGTAACATGCCCAGAGGGGAAGTCTTTCCCTAACTCCCTGCAGGGAGGGGCTGGTTTATTCCCTGAACCATGAAGTTTTCTCCCTTATAAAATAATTATCCAGTCTAATGTAACTCTGGATGTGTTCATTATCCATATAGACAGATAATCCTTCTGGAACCCTACTGAGCCATTAGTTTCAATGATATCTTGTGGCAGTGAATTCTACAGGTTAATTATGCTTTGTGTAAAGATATCTCCCATCAATTTTGAATTCACTGCCTTTCAGTTGTATTGAATGTTCCCTTGTTCTTGTACTATGAGAAAAGGGAGCACACAATTAACTTCTGTTACACCATCCTATCAGATTATTTGAGTAAGGGTTTCAGGATCAGGCCCAGAGTTACTTAACAAATCAGTGTGAAGATCCAAATCTCTATATTATGTGTAACAAGCAGTTATACCAAATACTGTTAAGAAGGTAGAATTTCATAGCTGTTTTCTAGTCATTTGAATACAATACCTAGTTGGGTCACATGCTACAATTCTGTTACAGGTCTGTGTTCCCCCAACATTTTAGAACTATAGTTGATTACAGGCTCTTTGAGACAGACTGTCCTTTCCTACATGTTTGTACTGTGCCTGGTTGGCCTCTGGTAGGCACAAAGGCAATATACATATTAAATAATACATTATACACCATTATCATTGTGGTGTTCAAGACTGATTTACTTCTGTATACAGTGTAGTTGTATCTGTGGCAGACCCAGGATATCAGACAGGCAAAAGGGTGAGGTGATATGTTTTATTAGAACTTCTGTTGGTGAGAGACACAAGCTTTTGAACCACAGAGAGCTCTTCTTCAGTCTGATTTATGTGTGTTATTCTAGACATTCTATGGCATATGTTCAGAATCCACTGTTCTCTGAAGACAGCTGCCATGTTGATTTTTTTTGGCTGCTTTTTACAGTGTGCCTTTCCTAGTGTATTTTTAGATATATCACATCAGGCACAAATGCAAAAAATTAATACGTATGATTAAAATACATACAAATACAGCTTTTCCTGTTTTGCAAAACCAAAAAAAAAAAAAAACCACCATAAAATAAACCAACAACAAAAAAATCCAGCAAGCCACCCACTCAACATTCGGAAGAGGAGTCTGACACTGTACCAAAAAAGGTCAATAGAATTAGGTTTGTCATTCTGGTAGAGGAAAAAAGTTAGAGCCCAGGAACATCCACCAAGAACATTAAGCTCCCAGATATTTAAATCCAGAGGCTATTAGCTACTGGTGACCCTCATTTATTCTCCAAACCTTTCCCACTGTGGAGACTAAAAACAGATTAGTACATTTCACTCCTTCTCCCCCACTCTTTCAGGTTCTCAGACGCTAACCATAGTGTTCTGGTGGCAAACACTGCAGAGGACTTAAACGACAACTTTATTACCGTTCTTTTAAGGAAACGGCTTGGTTATAGGTTTTATAAAAAGCTTGCTTTTATAAAACCTAAATTTTGGGTCACGTTTCACCTGACACTTTAAGAATACATCTTGGTAGCAGAACAAAGTCTTTCCAAAATGGTGATATTCAGAACTAGGGAGTTTGTATTGCTGCTGTATTCCTTAAACAGAACATGTTTTAAACTATTAAAAATTAATCATACTTGTCAATGATTTTATTCACTAATTCTGTTGTCTTGCCTCCTTTCAAGGTTTCCTGAACCATTAAGATAACTGAAAAACACATTAAGCAATGTAATAAGAAATCAAACAGTCAACATAGGAAACTTGTCATTGTAATTCATTTTTCTTTTAAACACAGAAATGTTTTATAAAAGCTTATTTCTTCTCTCAATAGATTCAGCAAAAGCCCGTTCATTTTTACAGAGTCATTTCTTTTTTCTCTGGAAGGCACACATAGCAGTGCTGTCCATAAAGCTCACCCCCCACTTTCGTTTAATCCCTCACTTGAGTTTAGGCAGCACATAGATAAGCTTATCAGAATTGACTGACATTCTGTGATGACAGAGTAGACCCTATTGCAAGGCGAAATCAAAGGGTTACATTAGTGTATCATCTCCAGAGAACACACTTTAGCCATATAATTCACTAGACAAATAGCCAGGGGGAAAAAAGGACATTCATGGGATTTGCTAAACAGTACAAGGAAAGTAGTAAAACTGAACAACTTCTATTTATTTCTATGAATTCTTTTTGAAATTAAGATACATTTTTGTGAAACAGGTTGTAAACAGCAAATTATCTAAATTTCAATTTCAATCTTGCATCAGCTTGTGTGTCTTACTACCAAACACCCCCTTTCTCCCCCTACAAAAACAAACCAAAAAACCCACCCAACCCCCACTGATGAATTTGAGGTAATGGAAGGCATTTGAGCCTCAGGCCATTAAAGATTGTGTTTTTGAAAATTATACCGGATACTAACTTGTCTCTATATTTTAAAGTTAAAGAATCAGACAAACAGACAATCTTAATTCTTTTAATAACTAAGTACCAAAAAAAAAAAAAAAAAAAGGAATGGAACAAAATAATTCTAATGTGAAAATCAATACACACTATCGCAACCAATTTCTGTAAATTTCAAAGTAAATATTTAAAAATCAATCTATAAGATTTGTTCAGTATGCAGGATGACTGCATAACTATTTTCATAGTTGATTTGAGTACTATAGCAGATTGTAGTCTTCATAGTTAAACCTATTCTAGGTTCAAAATCCTGCCTGTCATCTTTAGAGAGGCCAGCATTTTTGCACGATTTTATGGTGTGAAAACCAGAAGAATTGCAGTCTCAATACAGCTGCTGATATATATCCTAATCATTATTACTGTATTGGAAGAAGTCTTTTCCTATCATCATCTGAGGAATTATAAAATGATTAAGAAGAATCTGATTTTAACCACCATGAAGTATGTACTATTTTTTTAAAAGTTCCTTTTCCTAGCATCTTGCTCATTAAAACATAAAAACAGCTGTACATATGGTTGAGAGAGAAAAAAAAAAAGACAGGTTGAAATATGTTCAAGAAATAACACGAGGCTTTTGCTATATGCGCCCGGATTTGCATCTTTATAACATTCCTATAAGTAACTAATGTCCCTTAGCAGGCCACATTTCCTTTGGCTTTTCATTTCTTTCCAATGAGTTTCAAGTAAATAAAAAATAATTTTAAAACAAATTTTTAAAAGCCTGCAAATACTTCATGGCAAATATCACCTTGGGTTCAAGTGCACTTGATCCCCCTCAAACAATTCAGCTGCATATCCTTAAAATTAGATTGTGGACAAACAAAATCCTATCCTGATAAAGCTTAAAGAAAAATGTGGTCCTGGCAACATTTTCAATGACCAGCCTTCTGTCAATGTCAAATTCAGGAAGAGAGTTTCCAAATAAGTGAACACTTAATCAAAGGATCTTAATGCAAAGTACCCCATATTCACATTTATTTTGTGATTAGGACATGTACCATGACCATGAACCATTGCGAATGCTTCTGTTTTATCATCCTGAGAGGATCGGGTTAAATAGAAATGTACACATCTTGAACACCACACACAGTACTGAGGATATGACTGCAATAGTCTAACATGCTGTATATTATATCATTTGCAACATGCCAGTTCTGAAAAGCTTAAAAACACACACACACACACACACACACACACACACACACACACACACACA